>JBBBWG010016223.1:25528-81731 GCA_037176905.1 Azolla pinnata
GTGATAGAAGCAGATTCTTGCATTGGCTATGGTGATAGAAGCAGATGATCATGGGAAACATTGGCTATGGTGATAGAAGCACATTCTTGCATTGGCTATGGTGATAGAAGCATATGATCATGGGAAACATTGGCTATGGTGATAGCGGCAGATTCTTGCATTGGCTATGGTGATAGAAGCAGATGATCATGGGAAGCATTGGCTATGGTGATAGAAGCATTTGAAGCATATGATCATGGGAAACATTGGCTATGGTGATAGCAGCATTTGAAGCATATGATCATGGGAAGCATTGGCTATGGTGATAGAAGCATATGATCATGGGAAGCATTGGCTATGGTGATAGAAGCATATGAAGCATATGATCATGGGAAGCATTGACTGTGGTGATAGAAGCATTTGAAGCATTGGCTATGGTGATGGAAGCATCTGATCATGGGAAACATTTGGCTATGGTGATAGAAGCAATTGAAGCATTGGCTATGGTGATAGAAGTATATGATCATGGGAAACATTTGGCTATGGTGATTAGAAGCATATTGTCCATGGGAAGCATTCATTGGCTATGGTGATTAGAAGCATATGATCATGGGAAGCATTCATTCATTGGCTATGGTGATAGAAGCATATGATCATGGGAAGCATTCATTCATTGGCTCTGGTGATTAGAAGCATATCGACCATGGGAAGCATCGCGGAATGCAGGATCCGACGTCAGAACGGGGATCGTCGTTCGCGCTCTCGGCAAGAAGCAGTACGATCCAAGCGCCTAGGAATGATCCGCATGTATGCAATGTGCATTGATGTGGGAAGTATGTATGCCTGCATGTGTGCATATGCGCGCTTGTTATCCCGTTCTATTCTGTTCTGTTATGTTCTCATCTGTTCTGTTCTGTTCTGTTCTGCTGTTACCTTGATGATGGATTCGAGCTCGCTGTGTAGCAGAAGGGCCGACGATTCTGGAACAGTCGCCACCATTCCGTGGTTAGTTCCGGGGAGCGGAGAAGAGAGGGGGTGGCGAACGAACGTATTGTGCCGTTGATCTTCCCCGCTTTTCCCTTCTTATTGGCTCGATCGATGAATGCAGATGCGGAGAAGGTATCGCTTCCGATCGAGTCCAGAGCAGGAAGGCAAAAAGAACCCTCTCGTTCTTGTACTGAACTGTACCACTGTTACATCGATTTCCTTTGCTTGTTTATGAAGCAAAAATAGCAAGGCCGAGGGGCATGACCAAACCTTGATGCCCCAATGTCCGAAGAAGCTCCTCGATCTACGAAGCTCGACTTCAGATTGGTAGATATTGTGGCTTCTGTCTGCCTGTCGAGGCGGACATATATTATAGCATGGCAACATGCTTTTGCACTGATCGGTTGCGCACCGAGCCTTGTTGTTGTGGATCGCTAATCGGCTACTTTCGATCGCTCTTAATGTTCGCGATATTTCGGATTCGAACTCCGTTCCGAAAAATGGCTCCTAGAGAGCGTCGATTATGTCGTGCCGTGTACCCACCGCATCCTCATTGCGCTGCAGAAAAGGTTACGGAACCGACGACAGAGAATGTGCTAAATGCCAGCAAGTATCCGAAGGCAACTTACAACAGGAATGCATGCACAACAAATACGGGGGTTCGCTTCCATCGGGAAACACCAGCTAACGGGATTTCGGAGTTCGAATCCCATCGCCTTCAACTTGCACCTCGGTACCTTGTTTTCCTGCTGTCCTCTCGCTGCAGCACTGCTCCTTCAGCCCGTGAACATCAGGAGCCATTCAGCTGCTCTTCGCTCGCGATCATCGTCTCGTCATTCTTGACATAAAAAACATTCGCGATGGTGTAGCGAAAGAAGAATGAGTGAGAAGATTGTCTCCTTTCTGAGCCTGGCCTTTCAGAGCATTTCCATTCCCATCCCAAGATCTGTGAATTTCTTTAAGGAAGCAAAAATGGGGTATTTGGGCAATTTGTGAAATACAGACATAGAAGGGCATTGTGGGCGATTTCTCAAAAACTCGTGGGCGATTTCTCAAAGAAAACTCGTGGGCGATTTCTCAAAGAAAACTCGTGGGCGATTTGCAGAGCCCAGCGAGGCGGATCGAGAACGAAGAAGAGATGTTCGTGCAGGAGCTCTCGTCAAGCAGATGTTATGCTTGCAGCGAGGAATCCATCCTCTGCGCACGCCGTCGTCGCTATCAGGCACCTCTGCCGCCATGGGAGCTTGGATTCCGCCTTCCAGATGGTCCGCTCTTTGGAGTGCCGAGGCCTTCCCATCCCCAGAGACATCGTGTATAGCCTCCTACAGGCTTGCAAGACGAGGCCGGATCTGGATCACGTCAGGAAGGTCAGGGCTCTTATGCTCAAACATGGCTTCCACACGATTTCTTGCTTCGGCGATCATATCATCCGCCTTTTCGCCGATTGTGGTAGCCTCCGGGAGGCTTATGCAGCATTTCGTAGCATCTTGAAGCCTAGTATATTCACCTGGAATTCCCTCATCTCAGCCCACTCGAAGCTCGGAGAAGGGAGAACCGTACTGGAGCTGTACGGAAACATACGAGAAGAAGGGGTGGATCCCGATCGGGTTACCTTTGTTTCGCTTTGCAATGCCTGTGGGAGCATCGGCTCCATTGTTGCTGGCATGATAGCGCATCATCATGCTATACAGCATGCGTTTGAATCGGATATAGTGCTCGGAAACTCCATCATTGATATGTATGCGAAATGTGGTTGTTTCGCAGATGCTCGGAAGCTGTTCGAATCGACCGAGAAAATGGACATAGTCACGTGGACGGTGATGATATCGGGTTATTCTTCACACGGACATGGTGATTGTGTTCTGGAGCTCTTCACAAGAATGCAGGAGAAAGGAATAATTCCGAATAAACCTCTGCTTTTATGTGCTCTGAGAGCTTGTTCATGTGTGGAGTCTATCTACCCGGGCTACCTCATACACGAAGAGATACTGGAATATGGATTGGAAACAGATGTGGTTATCATGAGCTCTGTTGTTGACATGTATGCCAAAAGTGGTAGTTTAGCCGAAGCACAGAAAGTGTTCTCAGAGTTGCGTTCTAGCGACGTGGTCTCGTGGGCAGCATTGATCGATGGGTATGCGCAAAATGGTCAGGGTCATTCTGCACTGGAATCGTACGTCAATATGCTCCATGATGGTCTCATATGCCCTAATGAAGTCGTATTTCTGGGGGTCTTAAAAGCTTGTGGAAACCTTAGTGCGATTGCATTTGGCATGCTGTTCCATGTACAAATCCTGGAGAGGGAGCTCGAATCCGATGCATCCATTGGAAGTGCCCTTGTTGACATGTACACCAAATGTAAATGTATAGCAGAAGCTTATAATGTCTTCATAAGGCTTCGAGATAGGAACGTTGTATCATGGGGAGCTATGATCACAGGCTTAGTTCAGTGCGACCAAGAGCTTCATGCATTTGAGGTTCTCGACGAAATGATGGTGAATGGTATCGAGCCGAACCGAGTCATCGTTCTATGCATTTTGAAAGCATGCGGGGCAGTCGAAGCCCACGAAAAAGGGATGTTGATTCATGATCTAGTTCTCCAGAGGGTTTTCAGTTCAGATCTTGCGATTGCTAACACACTTGTACATATGTATGCAAAATGCGGCGACTTGAAAGCTGCACAGAAAGTATTCGATGACGTACCAAATCCTGATGTGGTATCCTTTGGAGCATTGATTTCAGGCTATTCACACCAAGGATATGGTGTGTTTGCGTTGGACTTATTTGGGCGAATGCAATCAAAGGGTATAAGGCCCGAAAGAGCAACATTTCTAAGCCTTTTACATACTTGTGCCCGCATGGGTGCTGCTAGGCATGGAAATCTAATACATGGCCAAATCATCGAGAATGGGTTGGATTCGGGGCTTCTCATCAACAATGCCCTTGTGGATATGTATGCCAAAACTGGTAGATTAGACGATGCACACAAAATATACACACAAATGTCGAGCCAAGACGTCGTGTCATGCAGTACAATGATCGAAGGATTCGCACAACAAGGAAGCAACAACGTAGCAAGAGAGCTTCTCGAGCAAATGTCTGATACCGGTGTGAAACCGGACGACGTGATCTTTTCGAGTATTCTTACGGGTTGTAGCAATGCTGGCCTCGTGGAAGAAGGGCACGAGATCTTTATGTCTATGAAAGAGAGTTATGGAGTTGTTCCGACCACGATGCATTACGGCTCTTTGATCGATCTGTTTTCGCGAGCAGGAAAGCTCTATTGGGCTCAAGATCTGCTTCAAACCATGCCAGTTTTTCCGGACATCATCACATGGACATGCTTGCTTGGCAGCTGCAAAAACTATAGGAACACGGATCTAGCGAAGCGATGCTTTTCGCAGCTTCTGGAGGTTGCACCAGTGGATTCTTCTAGCTATATTCTTATGGTGGATTTGCTTGCTGGTTGCCATGAGGGCACGAGCGATCATGATTCAGTAGGACAGACAAATTATCTTGACAGTCGGAGAAATGTCAATTTGTCATGCTTGGAAGGGGTTCAAGCATAATAACAAAAGAAGGTTGGATACAAAAGGATGCCAATTGGCAGATTTTATTCATGATAATGTCTGAGGAATTTATCGTTCATGAATGATCGAGTAATCTTCAAATCTCGAGCCTCAGCAATGTGGTATACATTCCTTATGCCCTCAATTTGCCAGATTCAAGATCTGTTAAAGTTCATGGATGTTGGGTCATGAAAGGAGATTCCAGAGTAGTGGAAGGGTATCACATGCTTCAGTTATTCATGATTCATTTGCCTTTGCCAGGCACCTTTATTCTTTTTCCAAGTAGTGATGCTTGAAGATCTGCCCCAGTATTATACTGTAACATTGCATGATTGAGTGGCACCGATCATATACATGGTTGAAACAAAAATGGGGAGGAATCATTTGTTTTGTCCTCGATCTTTCCTCGGATGATTTGTATACTGCGAATTTCCGGTCTTTGCCTTTATTCCTTTGGGATACAGACAATCCTCAAAGGGGAAATCTACCAGTGAGTTTGATATGCTCCAGTGTCCTTCGCAATCCAAACTGCATCACAGATGCATGGCCCAATCGGAAGCTCTCGCCATACGTCGGTGATGGGTCCTTTGCGATCTGGTAGAGAAAGAATTCACCAAGCTTCTTCTCCATGGAGGTTTTAGGAGCTTTTGATTTGCTGGAAGACGCAGGGCGAGAGGTGCTCGAACCAGCCATTACCTCAGATTCGAGCCACATGTGGGCTAAGACCTGGCAAATCCCCTCCTCTACATCGATTTGAAGGTTCCCAAATCCTGCCAGCCCATATATTAATGTTATGATAGAACAAATCTACATGTCGGGGTGTGATCACATGGTAAATGAGGTTTTACCATTAAAGCGAAGCCATGCGTGCATCAGTTCATGTGCCAAGATCGAGCCAGTGAGCAACCTAATCCATCGACATAGCACATATGTAAACAGATGAGTGTAATCCACCTTGGAAAACAGAGAAAGTTACCAAATATTATTGTCTGCCGTGTTTCACACACCTCGGTAGCCCGCATAAGACCAAAATGGCTGTTACTTCGCAATGTCTGATCAACCTTGTTTGGGTTGTCCTCGTGCCTATAAGCTGATTCCCAAAGACCCTCGGCCTTGTCACAATCTACAAACAAGCCAATTATGTAAATAATGCCTTATTTCATGTGAACAAAAGTTATGCAAAGCAATCTTACTTGCACTGTTCTTTCTTTTGTTTTCAATTTATATATAAGAAAAAAAACATCGACAACCACATCATCAAAATTGCAATGACACACTTCTTGCCAATCTCATCAGGGTGAGAGCCAGAGTCAATAGCTAGATAGCTATCATCCGACATGTGCATTAAGCAATCTTGGTGATGTGCTATGGATCTTGACAAAAGAGGTTTCGGGATGTTTGAATGGGGCACACCGATTGGCATTTTTATAAACAAATCCAAAGATTTCACATGTGGCCGAATTAAGGCAGTTTCCAGTTATGCTTACCGTATTCACGACCTGCTCCTCCGACAAACACAAGCCCCTTGTCTCAGGCAAGTTATGGTGTGGTATCTAAACAAACAAAGGCGTGCAGAAAATTGCAATGTCGTTATAAGATGCGTTTAGTTGAGAGCTTAAGAAAAGATCTAGATGGGCTATATATGTATATAAGCTTACATTCTTCTCCCCCTGTATAGCATCATTTAAAGCACGCCTCTCCACTAAGAGCATAGGCACTTGTCGGGAGATTTTCATGTTCAGCCCTTCGTAGAAGTCACGGATCTCGTGATAAAGCGGTTGGCACTCCCCCGTATCCATGATAGATGTCTGGAGGCACTCTAAACATAACTTGCGCCCATCTTCGAGGGATATATATCGAACATCCTTGGACTTGATTTTTGAGATTTGACAAGAGCAGAAACAAAAACAAAAAACAAAAAGAAAAGATTCAAAAGGAAAAGAATGCGTGAGAGGCATCATCTACGAGTCTACTATCCCATGCATAAAGCTTGAATGCAGATTGCATGCCTACTTCTATTCGTTCACAGCTACAACACCGTGGAGTGTTGTCGATCTCATGCTTCGGGCAATATTTTGCCCTCCAGAAGGGATGGATCCGGTACTCAATAACACCTTCTTGATTGGTTGGGATCTGCTACATCGGAAGCACTAAAACATTGATCAGATTTCAGAAACAGTACAAAAGAAGAAAGGAAATCAATTTCGGAATGATGCTTACAAAATCATTGCAAATATCACATCGAGGAAGGAACTGCTGTTTGTAGCAATACTTGTGGTAGGAACGATTCACAACACTGGAGAACTGCGAATGTACACTACCAGTCAAGCGAAGAAGCCTTGGCTAGAATCTTGCATGAATTCAAGCGCAACTTAATAGTACTCTATGAATCACATTACGGAAACTCCAAAGAAACAATCTAGTAGCATAACTTACAAACAAATTTAATAAAACAAGAGTCGAATATTGTATCTGGGTTAAGTTATTCGAATAAGCTAGCTATATAGAGATTCCAAGAGCATCTACCGTAGTTGGGGAGGAGTCTGAAATTCGTCATCACTATATGTTTCAACTACAAGCCTTTCTAGGGAAACCTCGAACTGAGTACCAATAGATGGATCATCGAATGAATCCGCCTGATATACGGGTTTCTAAGAGAGATGATAGAAATAATTTAGGCAAAAACATGAGGGTAGTTTTTTGTTTACCTCCATTTCGGTGATGGGAGCACCACAGTAATGACATCGGAAACATTGTGGATGCCAGTTCCACCCCATGCATTGAAGGTATCGTTCCAGACCGATCTCTTTGTTGCAACCTCGGCAAACCCTGATCATACATAAAACAAGGGCCTTTGCTAGTTTTAGGGCGGTACCATATATATATTCATTACTTGCTCTTACCGAGCAGGCACTAAACTAAACCCACCTTTGGCCTGTTGGTCCTCGTTGCGAAGGCAGCAACATGCTCCGTGGTGATCGTGCACACAGATACAAGCTTGCTTGCAATGCCTTAGATAGATCTTCATTGGCATCATATCCTACCATAATCACAACACAGCATAAGAAACCGCACAATGGGAGCCCACTTGTGCAAAGAATCAGATAGCCCCTATACAAGGGGACTTTGCTGAGACATTTGTGAGGTTAGGGGATCTCTATGACAGTGCTCTTATGATGAGATTATATTCTGTCATATAAATCATTCAGGGGAATCAAATACCTTTCCTATTTCTCGAGTCTTCTTCAACGAGAGAGAGTGCAATAGAATGATCCAATTCTCCTTGATCTTTTGGTGCCTCATTCCATGATTTCTTGCCCTACAAAATGCTTCTTCACATGAATTAGCCATCAAGAAGCTTAACTTGTTCTGTCAATACACATACTTTTTTTTTTTTCAAAATGAAGCTACACACATACTTACTTATAGATACACACACACACACACACATTCGCAGATAACTCACTCTATTCAAGGCCTTGTTGTCTTGATTGTTCCTGTTGATCCCACTGCTGCCCGCCATGCTATTTCTAGCTCCTCTGGGGACCATTAACAAACTGTCTAGCCAATCCATGGTTTAACAACTCTGCTGCAACTACTCTATTTTTGAAACCTGAAAACCTGTTTATATTTCAGCTTATTCGAGGCATAGGAAGAAGGAAAGAGGGGATTCCTGGACATCAGAATCATTCCCAGAAAAAGAAGGAATATCACTCACTCGTTGTTGTTCTTGCAGCGTGCCCCTAGTAATTCGATCATCAGGACTTGCTTTTTTGACGCCTTGTGCACATTACCTTCAACTTGGACAAGTAGACACTAAAGAAGAAACTTATACCATCATTGCATTCAGCTTCACAATTTAGGAAGATCTCACACTTTGAAATGTGGACTTTCGTCATGGAGCCGGAAAGTAACATAGCCATGATATACTAGTAAGACAATGGTTCTGTCATAGATTATCGAGTCACCCGTTCATTCACACTTGATATACGGTTAACTGGAGGGTAAGATTGTAATGGTTAACATGCAAGCAAGCTTGAAGAATTAGGATAGAAATTACTTAGATATATAACATAATATGGATGGTATTGGGCAACAACATTCTCTGCTCCCCGTGATGGATCTCACATTTACAAAGTTGCAGTTGTCCAAACATGATGAACTTCACAAATCAAATACAACTGTATTTTGTCAGCTGGATCAAGTGAAACTTTTCTCGCTGTCCATTTAGAGCTTCCCGACATCAACCTTATCTGTTTTCATAAGACGCATGTGTGAATGTTTCCTGATAACGTTGTGTACAATCACACAAGCCTCCTGGGTTGCAAAACCTCATCATCGAGGAAGGCATACGGAACGAGCATATGGTCGCCAAAGATGGATATTTGGAAACCATAACCAGGTGAAGGTCGCACCTTGAATACTATAGACATGCATGTGCATATTCTTCCAGAGAACCTTTCAAGTTGCCCGTCCAATCATCGTTTGCATTCTAGCTAGCTTTGATGCCCTTTGTTCTCATAGCTTCGAGAATGTTAAACCTTATCGCTCACGCAATAAACTATTATTCTTACATCTATATGGTACATTTGACCTTCGGTGCAATCTCACAGCTTGTTCAAAGGCCACGTTTCCAAGCTTTACATTTCCCCACTTTCGGCAAGCACTTAATAGTGCAAACCATGCTGGAAGATAATCGGACGAAGGCATTTCCTGCATAATTCTTATCGCCTCATTGAAATGACCCACCCGACAATAGAGATCGACCATACAAGTGTAATGTTCTGGAGTAGGAATAATACCATAGCATGATATCATAGTCTCAAAGAACATTCGACCCTCGCTCACTAAACCCGAGAAACAGCATATGTTCAACAAAACCGTGAATGTGACCAAGTCTGGAACCATGTCTTTTTCCTCGCCCATTTTGTGGAACAAGCAAAAACAAACGTCATGCTTCCCTTCTTGGGCATATCCCGATATAAGTGCAGTCCATGAGATCACATCTCGTATCAGGAGCTCATCAAACACTTCTTGTGCCTTGGTGAGGATACCACATTTAGAATACATGTCTATTAAAGCAGGGGCGATGAGGGCTCTTTCTTTTGCCAGGAAACCCTCGCGAATGATTTCATCGTGCATTTCCTTGCCTTTCTCGGCGGCACCGATGCTTCCACATACTTTGAGGATGCAAAGAAAGGTGACTATGTCCGGAGAGATGCCCTCAGCATGCATCCTGTTGAAGCATTTGAGTGCTTCTTCATTATGCCCGTATTCGTGATATCCGGAAATGAGCGCAGTCGAAGAAGTGGCATCCCGGATCGGCAGATCATCAAAGACTTGTTCTGCCTTTGCAAGTGCACCACACTTGGCATACATATCCACCAGTGCATTACCTAACTCCGAATTCTTCCCGAGAAGCCCTCTTCGACCAATCTCTGCATGTATCTCCTCACCTACATCTAGCGCTCTGCTGGTGGCACATGCTTTCAATACATAAGCAAGTGTAAGCACATTAGGAGTAAGACCTTCGCATCGCATGTGCTCGTAACAATCCACTGCTTCCTTATCATGCCCATGTCGGATGAGTCCAGAAATCAACGAAGTCCAGGAGATGACATCTCGGAGTTGAACTTCGTCAAATACATATTTAGCCTCTGTAATCGAACCACATTTGGCATACATGTATACCAGTGCATTATGAAGAATGTTATTGTTTTTGAGCCATATCTCAGGAAAAATCATAGCATGCATCTTTTTACCCTTATCTAGGGCTGGGATGCTTCCGCATGCATTGAATATACTAGAAAATGTCATATCATCCGGGCAAAAACTCTCACTTTGCATCCGTGCGAACGCATCGAATGCAGCTTCACCGAGGCCATCTTGAGCATATCCAGAGATCAATGCGTTCCAAGTGACCACATTCCGTATCGCAATCGTGCGATCGAACGCCTCTCGCGCCTTTTCCATCGCACCACATTTCGCATACATATCCACCAACGTGTTACAAAGCACCACGTCTTCACGCCATATCCCTTCTTCCGCAATCGTGGCATGTATTTCTGTGCCCTTTCCGCACGCTCTGGTGATTCCGCAAGCTTTAAAGAGACAGGAGAAAGTACGCGGATTCGCCGAGATCGCTTCCCGGTGCATAAGCCCACGGCATGCCAGGCTTGCTTCCCCGTGGCTGTGTTGGACATACCCCGCCATCAGCGTTGTCCAGGTGACCACATCCCGAGCCGGCAAGGAGTCGAGCACTTCTCTAGCTCGGCGGAGAGAGCCGCATTTAGCGAACATGTTGACCAAGGCATTGGCGAGGGGGAGGCAGCGTTCCAGCAACCCTGCGGAGAGGATGGATTCGTGGAGCTTCTCTCCTTGGGAGAGATCCTTCCGCCTGGAGCAAGCCGCGAGGAGAGCGAGGAAGCGCGAGGAAGACTCGGAGTGCTTCTGCATTCCAGCAGCTCCATGGCTCGTTCGTTTCCTTCCTGCAACAGAACAGAAATTTTCTGGAACGGACGAACTTCATGTATTTGTCGAAGGTGCCCCTGAACGTTTACGTATTTGCACAAATACCCCCCTTCTCTTTCAAGGCTTTCCCAGAATACCCCTTCTCAGAAATCTTCCACGGACCACAATTCTGCCTCTTTGTTTTGGGTTTGATTATGGTCATTTAATTGAAGAAGAAGGAAGCGGATCGAAGAAAGGCGCAGTGCAGAAGTGCGTATTGTATCTGTTCGAATCGTGAAAGTTAGCCCTTCCGGAGGAGGCTGTTTCGGTGTGATCGAGCTATACCCTCGGGGAACTAGTTGCCCTAATCCATCTTGAGAGAGAGAGAGAGAGAGACAAAGAGATAGAGGGACAGAGAGATAGAGAGACAAATAGAGATTTCGTAGGAACGAGACCCTTGCGTTCATCGAGGTATTCGGAGGTCACGGAACAGCGGAATCGCCGATGGACGGACGCGTGTGGCGTCGGAAACGTTTTCGCGTGTGCGCAGTGAGCTCGCTGCTCCTGTGGCATTCGAAATCGGTCGGATGGAAAGACGGAGATTTAGGTTGATTGGAATACAAACGCCCGGGCCATGGGCGATTTCGTTCTTTTGATGGAGCTCAGAAGTTGTTACCGGGGCAGCGGCAAGCAAGGTCCATGTGTTTCGACCCAATCGTGTCTCTGGAGGTTAGGGATGTGGAATATCGGGTAGGTAGGCAAAAACCATGCATGGCATGCATGGCTAGTAGTAGTTGTTGCAGACGTCGGGGTTAGGTTCAGATGAAGTGTGTGGATCGGATACGCGGTCGTGGGACACCGGAAAACAAGCAATACAACAGGCGGTTGGCCCATGAGGAGCAGCTGAAGCGGAGTCGGGGGTGACTTTTCCCCGGGCCATCTGTAACCAACCAACGAATGCGGGAAAGAAACAGAGCAGAATAAGAGCAGGAGCAGAGGAGCAGAGACTGCTGCAGGAGGAAGGCAGAGAAATCGAGCGCTCGAAAGGAAGGAAGAGGATGCAGCAGAGGGATCGGGCGATGGGGCCGACGAAGTACTCGTCGTTCCTCAAGCGCAACTACTCGGTGTCGCTGAGCGACCCGGCGACGATCGAGTGCTCGAGGAACGCGGAGCAGAGCTGGGTGGCCCACATAAAGCGGGTGCTGGAGCAGGCGCAGTGCGAACGCCCGGCATTCGCATCTGCATCTGCAACTGCAACTGCAACTGCATCTGCAACTGCAACTGCAACTGCATCTGCAACTGCATCTGCGATAGCAATAACAACACAGGAGGAGGAGCAGGAGGAGGAGGAGGAGGGGCCTTCGATCTTCATGGCGCCGAGCCCGCTGCGGTCTCTGCGCCACGACGCGTTCGTTCCGCAGGTTGTGGCGCTGGGCCCGTACCACGGTGACCTGGGGCCTCACCACAGCTCTTTCCCGAGGAACGAGGACACGGAGCGCTACAAGGCGATCGCCGCGAGGGAGATGGAATCCCACAAGGTCATCGCCTCCAAGCACGTGGAGCGCGGCCTGGGCGACCATCTGGGAGGCTTCTCGGGGCTCGTCCGCGACTTCCTGCGCCTCGTCCCCGCCATCCGCGCCCAGTACTCGACCGAGCTCGTCACGTGCTCGACCGACGAGAAGCTCGCGTACATGCTCGCGCTCGACGCGTGCTTCGTCGTCGAGGTCCTCAGGACGAACCTCGGGCGCCGCCGGGCGGATCGTGTCGACGACGACGACGATCGTGATAATGATCGCGGTGGTGGTGGTGGTGGTGATCATGATGATGATGATGGTGGTGATGATGATGGTGATGGTGGGTTCCGCGCCTACTACTACACGCGCTTCCCGCGCCCGCTCCGCAAGTCGGTGGTCCAGGACATTGTGCTCCTCGAGAACCAGATCCCGCTCTTCCTCCTGCTCCGCGTGCTGCGCATGGGCGCGCGCTGCGCGAGCGAGGAGCGCGCCCAACAGCTCCTCGGCGCCATGGTCGAGAAGGTGGCGACGGAGGTGCTGCCCTTCGACGTTCCCCGAGCCGGCGCCGCGGGGGACAAGCTGGAGGACAGCGTGTCGGGAATCGCCCGGAACCTGCGGAGGCGGAGGCACCTCCTCGACATCCTCTACGGGATGGTGGTGAGCGAAGGGAGCGGCGACGATGATCGATGGGGAGGCGGAGGAGGCAAGAATATCGGGGGATCGAATGCATCGGCGAGGACGATGACGGCGATGAGATCGCAGCAGCTGGGGACGATCGCCGAGGGAGGCGAAGAGTCGTCGGAATTCGTCGCGGGGGGCGCAGCGAGGGAGATCGAGGCCGAAGGAAGGAACAAAAACAACAACAACAACAACAACAACAACAACAACAACAACAACAACAACAACAACAACAATAACAACAACAACAACAACAACAACGGCGGTGAAGGCGGTGAAGGCGAGCGGTTGGATCGTCGTCAACGATTCTCGGGACGTTGGAAGTGGTGGCGGAGATGGTCGAAAGACGACGACGACGACGACGACGACGACGACGACGAGCTAATTCAGCCGAACATTAACACGGTCGAGTCCGAGGAGGCGAGCGCATCGGGGAAGCTGAGCTGCCCGAGCGCGACGGAGCTGCATAGCACGGGGATCACGTTCAAGCCGATGTCGGCAACAACAACAACAACAACAACAACAACATCATCATCGACAACAACAACATCGACAACGACGACAACGATGTCTGGGAAGAGATCGGCGCGAAGAAGCATGGTGTCGGTGGTGTACGACGAGCGGCGCGCGGTGCTGTACCTGCCGCGGATCCGCGTCGGCGACGAGACCGAGGCCTTCTTCCGGAACCTCATCGCGTACGAGAGCCAGTTGCCGGGGAAGGCGGGCCGCGGGGTCGGGGTCCTCTCGTATCTGCGCTTCATGAACAGCCTCGTCGACACGCCCGACGACGTCGCTCTCCTCGTGGACAAGGGAGTGATCGCGCAGGACATCGGCAGCAACGAGGAGGTCGCGGGCATGTGGAACCGCCTGTGTGCGAACACGGCGCGCGTGCGCGACCCCGCTCTCGACCGGCTCGTCGGCCGGCTGTCCGCCCACGCCGCGCGCCGTGTGAACGCGCTCAAGGCCGAGTTCAAGCGCACCTACCTCAGCCGCCCGTGGCTCTTCGTGTCGCTGCTCTCGGGCGCCTCCGTCATCCTCATGACCCTCCTCACCATGTACTACACCATCCTGCTCTACGACGCCATCTACCACAAGAAGCTGGCAGAGCACGCGCAGCAGCATCGGTAGCAGCATCGGTAGCTGCATCGGTAGCAGCATCGGTAGCTGCATCGGTAGCAGCATCGGTAGCTGCATCCACCAGCGAGCAGGCGCGATCGATCGCTAGCACCAGCGCTCCATCGCTGCTTTTCTTCTTCGGCGCGATCGGTGGAAACGTGGACGTGTATCACTTGCGTCTCTGAAGCAAAAACCCAGAGAGCAGCCAAAACAGCAGCCAAAACAGCAGCCAAAACACGCCCTCTGAACTGCCCGGTTTCGAAAGTCACACGTTGTCATGCGGGCTGGCATCAAGATGACGAGGGAACGTATCTTTGATGAGAGAACGTGCGCTGCCTCGACGACTACGACCGTTGTTCTCTGGGACACCACAAACCTTACCCCCTCGTATCTCTCCTTTCTCTGTTGCGACACCTGAACCACGCATATAAATTCACCATCAGCACGTAACCGTTTATTCCGTACCAAATGTGTACCATTTTTTTTTTTTTCCCAAAATGAAGCTATTTTCCCATTAGTTATGAAGCATTATTGCGTAGAGAGTTTACAAGAAGACTTATACACACATCGGGGAGACTTCTTCCGATCAAGTAAAAGAAGATAAGCCTACTTACATTGCCTTGCGGCTTAACTTAATGTAAGATGTATCATCTTTATTACATATATCACCGGAGTTTTCTTTCCGATTAACTTTTTTACCATTCAAACTTGTATCTCTTGTTTGTCTTTTTTTTTTTTTTTACTCCGGATGATTGGCTCCCTTCTTTCTTTATCACGATTTTTTTCCCTGAAAAATACATTCTTCCATCAATGAAAAAAATATTTACAACAATGACCAAGCCTGGTCCACGAATGAAGTGCAATAAGAGCCGTTATGTATTCTTTCTCCTTACATACGTAGCTAAAACAAATCTCTTATCCATCGCATGGATTGACCTTGATCTAATTTAGAATGCCAAGTTTGTAGTAGCATTTTCCTCCTTTTACCCTCCTATAGCAATTGTCGGGCTGGAAAAATCCATTTTGGGGCTGTATAGTTCCATTGCAGTTGAAGCGATTCTCCTTCGAGCACTTGTGCCGCACTCCGTTTCTTTGACGTGGTTTAACTCGTAGTGATTAATTAATCATAAGGTCAAAAATATGATTTCTCCTGATCAATTACGGCCCCCAATGCTCATTGACGCTCCCCTGTAACCCCATAGCAGGGACTCGGGAGGAAGAAAAAACTGCAGAAAACCTTACCTCGTGATAATGTTTTTGTCGCTTGGCCAATCGATTCTCAACCATCATTACCTCCTGCAGCATCTCGGATTCGGAAAAAGCCGGAAGCGTAAAAAAAGATCCTTCACGTGTGAACACGCACCGGCTGCGTGCTTTCCCGAGGCGAACAGGTCAACCCATGTACGAACGAATCGTGGTCTGACTACGATTCGATTGCCCCTTGGCCAGCGTGCCCGAACGATCAACTGCAGGGCCATTTTACATGGACATCCCCCCGCCGCGCTTCTGTTTGCGGCCAAAACATTCTACGAACATCCGAGGGCCGAACACAATGGACAAGTCAGGTCAAAGATCGCTCTAAAGACCTCAGAGTTACGAACTCGCCCAACTATGGAAAGCACTACCAGCTAGCTCGCTAGCTACACAATCGATCGCGACTTACCGCCACTGACGATTCCAAGTTCTGACATCTGGTGATGGATCGACTAGCTCTTCGCTTAATCTAGGAGAAGGGATCTGGATAAGGCTCACGGATTCGCAGGAGGGGCTGGATCCTCGGGGAAGTGTGCGGCGGAGGAATCACATGATCCACACACGCATGCGGCTTTCGTCTGCGACGACGGTTTCGTGCTGGTGAAGAACGAGAACACGAGGATTCAGATCCGGGATTTTTCACCCAAGATTCTGAACTTTTAGAACACCGTCGTGGCTTTTGACCTTTGACCATCAACATTTGACCCTTGACCCCAGCATCATGACCCATTATGATGATGATGACTGTGGTGATCATGATGATGATGATGGTGGTGGTGGTGGTGATGGTCATCAAGGTGGATGCATGATGGCGATGCATCGTGATGGTGGTGCGTGAAAGAGTATGCATGAATGGCGATGCATGATGATGACACTCATCGTGACGTGAAGAGGATTAGGATGCATGACGACGACTGTGGTGGTGCATGATGGCAATGCATGATGCATGATGATTACAGTGCCGATGCCATGGTGAAGATCATCATGATGCTGATGCATGATGATGACAGTGGTGATGGTGATGGTGGAGATGCGACGATGGTGACGCATGATGGTGATGGCGGCGGCGGTGGAGATGTATCGCGTGGCGACCATGATGCACGATGATGCCGATCCATGATGATGATGGTTCTGTGATGATGCCGATTCATGATGATGATGGACCACATCATGGCGCATGACGTCATCGATCGATGCATGATGACGTGGGGCGCGTTCACATCATGGGCCATGACGTCATCGCTCGATGCATGACGACGAGGGTGGCTGATCACATCATGGCGCATGACGTCATCTCCCGGTGCATGACGATGAGATCACTTCATGGCGCATGACGTCATCCCTCGATGCGTGATGATGTCGGGGCGCGGTCACATCATGGCGCATGACGTCATCGCTCGGCCGTGACGTCAGCGTCCCCCCCGTTTTCCCGCCATTTCCAGAATCCACTCTCTCTCTAAAAACCTACACAATCTCTCTCTCTCTCTCTCTCTCTCTCTCTCTCTCTCTCTCTTCTCTCTTCTCTACTGTGTAGCTATGGCGAGCTCGATGAGGTACCGAGCAGACGAAGGCCCGCAACAAGGACAAGGAGGAGGAGGAACAGATGAAGAAGACGAAGCAGCAGACGAAGGTGCGGAAGATGCCGGAGATTCCGACGAAGCTGCTGCCTTTGTTGCCCAGACCCGACTGTTTCTCAAGCCTTGCGATGCTCATCGCTTAGCTGTCCACAGGTTAGTGCAGGACTTGATCGAGCAGAGCGAGGCTCCGACTCTGGCAGATGAAGAAGAGGATGACAAAGATGAAGGAGGAGATGCAGCAGCAGCAGGAGGAGGAGGAGGAGGAGGAGGAGGAGGAGGAGGAGGAGAAGGAGGTGTCAGAAAGCAGAAGATTAGGGTTAGGAACGAGGTTCCCTCAAGAGAGAATTCAGGCCTAGTTCCTCCAGATGACAAGCTCCACACCGCTTCTTCGCGCAAACGGAATTCATCAAGCAAACCTGTCACCGATCCATCGGCGGGTGTTAAAACCCCATCTCCGTTGCAAAACAAGAGATCTTTCAGAACCTGTAAGAATTCGCTCGAAAAACCATCTCCATGTCTATCTTATGCAGCAAGGCAAACCGCATCTTCCGCAAGAAAGGCGGCATTCACTGCCAAACCATCTACAACAATGAAAGACCACGACCACGGCAAGCAGTCGACCCGTAAAGAGTGCACAAAAGAAAGTGAAGAATATATGCGATCATCATTGCTTAGAAGGAGCATTTCATCTATTGCAAACGAAAGTTACAGTACAAACGGAAGAAGAAGAGGAAATAAGCCCATCAGAAAGCTTGTGTTTCTGGACGAAGCAGAAGGACATAAAGATGTCAACGCAAATGTAAATGGGAAGCCCTCATTGGGATCTTTCTTCTTGAAGCTTACCAAACAAGCTCTCTCATCAGGAAACAACCTGGAAACTGCTTTGGATCTCATCCGCCTAGCTGTAAAGCATTATGAAAATGCTGTTTCCGGTGGTATCGAAGGAAATCAAGATGGAATCGGGCAAAGCCCTGGTTTTTCTAATGCATACCATGATGGTGGTGGTGGTGGAATTGAGAGAGATCTTGGCGATGTGAAGGGAAGCCTTTGTGAAAGGAACTCTAATGATCTCGAGGAAAAAAATAGGTGTAATCAGGCAAACCGTGCTGATATGAAAGGATACCAAAGTGAAGGGCAAGGAAACCAAGCTTTTATTGTAAGAAACCATGTTGGTGTTAAGGGGAACTGTGCCAGGCTTGAACGGACATACAGTGGCATTGAGCGAAACCAAGGTGTTACTAAAGCAAATTGTGACATAATTAAAGCTAGATTAGATCTCGCCACTAGCTTGCATGCAGAGGCGGCCATTCTATGCTCTCTTGGGCAGCATAAGGAAGCTGCTTACGTCCTAGAACGATCTATAAGCGTGCCTACCATTGAACTAGGGGGTTGCCAACATGCCCTTGCAGTGTTTGTGAGCTACATGCATTTGGGTGACACTTTTACATTACTCGGTAAGAGAGAAGAAGCTTTCATGGCTTACCATACTGGACTAAAGATTCAGATGGTATCTCTCGGCAATCGACATCCCCAAATCGGCAAAACATGTCGGTACTTAGCAGAAGCTCATGCCCAGGTAAACCAACCGATATGGATACTCTTTTGTTTTTTGGTAGCTCCATTGATCTGATTGATTTGTTTTTGTGATTTAATAGTTACAAATGTGACACAGTTATAGCATGGAAATGGTCCAATTTAAGACACTGTCATGGCTTTTTATGCTCCATACTAAAAGCATTGCTATATCCAAAGGGGTTCCACCCTCAAGTGATTAATGATCCATAATTCACTGAGTTGATTTCCTCAATGAGCAAGAGTTTGTTAATGACCGAAGATACTGCGGGATTGGGAATGCACTAACTACTTCTGAATTTGATGAATAGTCATCCATGGCAATGGTTGGGGTGGATCATAAAATATTATTTAGGATCCCTTCAATCTTATAGAAGTACACCCATTGGCGGTGACGCACATTGTGTTTCAATTACTGTGCTCATTGTTTGTTTTTCAATCACAGGCTTTGCAATTTGATAAGGCTGAGATACTATGCCGACATGCATTGGACATATGGAGAGTCAACGGTGCGAGTGGCTCCCTCGGAGAAGCCTCTGATCGGCTACTCATGGGGCTCATATGCAATGAGAGTGGAAAACACAAAGCTGCATTAGAGCATTTTATGCGTGCAAGGAAATCTTTCAGATCTAGTGGAGATAAAACTGAGGGATTTGTGGAAACCAGCATAGGGGACACTTTTGTCTCTTTGGGTTATCATGATAAGGCAGTGAGCGCATACCAGAAGGCCCTCACAACCTTCAAGAAATATAGCATCAATACCATGGACAGCTGTGTCGACATTGCATCTGTGTACGTGAGCTTAGCTGGGGTTTATATGAGGCTCGGGAAGGTGCAGGAATCAAGGGGTTGCTGTGAAACTGCTCTTCAAATCTACGCCAAAAATGGCGTCAAAGACGAAGTAGTAGCAGGTGCATTGACAGAAATCGCGACTATATATGAAGCACAGGATGAACACAATGCAGCTGTAAGCTTGCTGAAGAAAGCCATATGCATGCTTGCACCGATTCCTGGGCGGACGAATGTGGTTGCAGGTGTGGAAGCACAGATTGGAATCATCGAGTATTTGCATCGGAATTATGGTGATGCACATTCCTTCCTGAGCAAAGCTGCGTTCAAGTTGAGAGCGAGTGGGCGGGGAGATAGCAGTAGTAGCTCTCTGCTTGGGATGGTCTTGAACCACATGGGTCTAGTTTATATTCAGCTCGCTGATGTGCAACAAGCTGTCAGGATGTTTGAAGAATCAAAGGACATTCTAGAAGCTGTATATGGGTCTCATCACCCAGAGACCCTCTCAGTTTACAGCAATCTTGCTGGTGCATATGATGCCTTGGGCAGGTAAGCAGCACTACACACCTGATATGTCTATCCAACATTGAATTGCATCAATTTCACTTCAACTAGTGCATACTACTTATCTTAAAACACTCATCTTATGTCTGTTTTGATGCCTTAACATATAGTGCTGGAGCAACACTTATCGCTGGTGCATGTCATGCCTTGGGCACTACACACCTGATATGTCTCTATCCAAGGTTGAATCGCATCAATTGCACTTCAACTAGTGCATACTACTACTCACCTTAAAACATTCATCTTATGCCTGTTTTGATGCCTTACATATGGTGCTAAAGCAACAATTATCCATCAATAATAGCTTGACCATGTCTAGTATAGCAATCTGGCTGGTGCATATGAGGCCTTGGGCGCTACACACCTGATATATTTCTATCCAAGGTTGAATTGCATCAATTTCACTTCAACTAGTGCATACTACTACTCACCTTAAAACACTCATCTTATGCCTGTTTTGAAGCAACACTTGTTCTATCTTTAATAGCTTGACTATGTCTAGTATATTCC
Organism: Azolla pinnata; assembly: GCA_037176905.1. NCBI lineage: Eukaryota > Viridiplantae > Streptophyta > Polypodiopsida > Salviniales > Salviniaceae > Azolla > Azolla pinnata. The sequence goes on from JBBBWG010016223.1 coordinate 46,088, forward strand.
TATGACTTCTAGTACCCAAAACCTTGCATGTTCCATTTCATTCGCATAATTAGGTCCAAAAAGGAGCTGTATTTACTGCATGAGCAGTCAAAGAAACAATGTTGTTACAATGTAAGATCAGAGAGCCCACTCGACTTATGAAGCATCAAGACAAGTTGCATCATAGATTTCACATCTTTTTCAACAGCATTTTTGTGATTTTCAGGTTGGACGAAGCCATCGCCTTGCTAAGCTACAGTTTAGAAGCAAGAAAGGGGTTCACCAAAGGAAGTGGGTGCATAGAAGTGGAGGATGGGAAGGCTAGACTCGTGGAGTTGTTGAAAGCTAGAAGACCAGCGTCGAGTGTAGAACCGAACATAGCCTTTGTACATCGGCATCATCAATGAAACACGCTCGAGTGTGATGTCGTGGTGTTTGCAGGCTAGATCTCCTTGTTACCCTATATACTTGTAGAAGTATTATATCTAGCATCATGACAGCAAGCAAGACAACAGATGGATTGGTCATGCGCTTCAACCCCTGCTCGTGGTATCGAGTATAATGAGCTTGCTCCATCACTAATTGGTTGAAATGGATGCCACGGACTCTGCATTAGCAATGCTTGATACGAGAATTAGCGATAGTAATACAAGACCGGTTTAGGGTTTTCGGTGCAGATCAAACATCAGGTGGTGGTGATGGTAATGCCAATGTCTATGGAAAGTGTCAGAATGGTGTGAATGCGTGAGGAGTTGGTAGGGCCTCTGTTAGGGGATGGTTTTCATGGATTGATCGTGGTTTTTGTTGGAATCACTCTGGGAACAGCCTCCTCTGATCATCCACCATCAATGCCATTGTTAAACGATGGCGAGCTATGACACATCTGCCGACTGATTCCACATTGTGAACAACATTCCGATGGATGAGCAATTTGAGCAAGACTCTTGAATTACGAAAATGCCATCAATGCAAGGACAAAAGCTTGCAGGGCGTAGACTTTATGGGGTGTTCGATTTGCAGCGTCACCGTGAAGTGATCCCTCGATCACAAAATGGATGATGTCAAAGCAGGATGTGATCGAAGATCATCGTCTTCTACGAAACATCCCAATGTCATTCTTGCCAGGCGTGGGAGGGGGCGCCATTTGTCCGAATCGCTCTTTCAGATGTGGACCCTAGAATCTGAGAGCGCAATGATATATATCAATGGGAAAGCAATTAAGAAGGCAATAGATGTGGGTACCATTGCGATTAGCTTTGTTAGCAAATGGCAATCAGCAAGAAATCTGGAAAGCAGCGCATTGGAGGGCATTTGTCGCAGCTGTTTAATGCCGGTTTTGAGTGGGCTCTTAGACATTGCACATTTCTTTCATCACTGAACCATGGGAAAAAGCGCAGAAAATTGAGAAGTAAATCGTGCGAAAGCCACAGGAAGCCGACAGTTGGAAAACAGAAGAGGAATGCGACGAAGGGCTTCTCTCGAGCACCTCTTGAGCACAAACAGAAGAAGCCAGGAAGGGCAAAAAAAGCACTGGAAAGCTATAAAAAAAACAAGCCAAAAAAAGCACTAAAAAGGCCAAATCAGAAAACATAGGAAAAAAGCAAAAGAGGGAAAAGCTTCAAAAAGCAAAAAGCAAAAAAGCAAAGAAGCAAAAAAGCAAGAAAAGCAGAAAACCAGTGAAATAAAAAAGCAGAACAATTGCGAGAAAAAATGTCTTTGAATTTTTCGAAGAAGGAACAGAAGAAGAAAAAGAGAGGAAGAAGAAGAAGAGGAAGAAAAAGCAGTAAAAAGGCCAAAACAGAAAACACGGAAAAAAAGCTTCAAAAAGCAAAACGCAAAAAGTAAAAAAGCAAAGAACCAAGAAAAGCAGAAAACCAGGGAAATAAAAAAGCAAAACGATTGCGAGAAAAAAATGTCTTGAAAATTTTCGAAGAAGGAACAGAAGAAGAAGAAGAAGAAGAAGAAGAAGAAGAAGAAAGAAGAAGACGACGACGACGACGGCAGAGAACGGGGCGATGGCGGAGACGCAGACGACGTCGAAGCGCAGAGAATGAGGCGCAAGTGCAGGCGACGAGGGAGTGGAAAACGATGAGCGACGGCCCGCAGGAAGCGGGCTGTGGCAGGTCCCCAGGGAGCTGCAGCAGCTTCAGGGGCTCCGACAATAAGCAGGTGCTCTGCCCTGATCTGAATAAACGCCTCCTTGTTCGCCCTCCCGAAGGAGAAGCGGAAGATGGTGAAGGAAGAGGATTGGACGGAGCCGAAGCAGGCGCAGGAGCTGGCCAAGCAGGGAGCGGAGCGGTGATCCCGTGTAAAGAAGAAAACGAAGGCGTTGTCCTGTGTAAATTAGAAGAGGAAATGCCGTGTCAAGTTCAAGACAAAATACTGCGCAACCTTGGTTCCAGGCTTCTCTGGCTGGGGTTGTTTGCGAGCTATGGGGAACACCCCGACAGCAAAAACATTGTGAAACAAGTCATGCCTTCCCTCAAGGTTTTCATCTCGGTTTTCATTTTCTGTGTATTGGCTGTGGTGGTTCCTGTACTGGATGCCTTTCTAGTACAGTGTGAAGATTGCGAAGAGTCGGATGAACGGCCTTTTCAGAGGCTAGTGGATGGATCAGAGTCATGCCTTTCAGCCATATCTTTCGTGTGTTTGTTGTACCTATTATGGAAAAATGGGCTTAGGGAGATCCTTTTGTTAGATGATGTGTATATTCGCATGGACATCAACTTGGAAAGTCGCCATCGATACAGACGGGAACTAGAGGTAAGCCGTACTGTTCCCTTCCTTGTATTTTCAGTGCGAAGTAAATTCTTTTGAAGCATAACAAGGTGCTCCTACACACTTCTGTTCGCGATGTTCATGAAACCTTTGTCTTTGTGTGTTATTCCCTGAGGCATCAACATGCTAGTTATGTTCATTTTATCATAGAACTCAATATTATGCTTGAGGATGTCTTTTTTTCTGATGAAAAATGCTAAATTCTTCAGAAATACTTCCAAAAAGATGACGTGATGCTTCTTTTTGTTTCCATGAAGATGCCTAAATAATCATATGGTACAAACACTTCAAAATATTTAACAGAGTTGTCTTCATGTCTGATTGTGAATTTCATCATTCTGCTTCCATTAAGATCCCAACAAGTAGATCATGAATCTGCACTTGCAACAATAAGCAGTGCATCGTTACTTTGAACTTGAAGGTGCATATAACTGCCTGCTTTGCAAAATTTTAAATTGACAGTTCAGATAGCCTGCACTCTGGAACGTTTGGAAACATCATCACACATTAACATTGACATCGTCATTGACACAGATATCCAATGTCAGAAAAGCCGTAATTTGCATCTAGAAATTTTGAATAACGCGTGTTTTTTGAGTTTTCAAGTTAAAATACCATCTAATTCTGAGATGTTTTACAATAAAAACAATGTTCATCACATTATAGAGATGCCCCTGATCATGGTGTTCAAAGAGTGGCTATTGTGTCATTTACACCCTCATAGTTGAAAATTACTTCAACGTTTTGGGATTGAAGGTCCATCCACATCCTAGTCTTGAAACGTTTTCTTGATTTTAACAAGGTTTGTTGAAACTTATTACTGCTTGGTAATTTGTTTTCCCAATATCTGGTATTCATGCTTGTGCTACGTAATGTGCACAGGGCTTGTTTCCTAGACATTTCAAGATTCTTTTTCCTTTCTTTGCTGTGGAGCTTGTGCATTGTGTCCTCTGGTTCAAGGATGCCTCCATAGGATGGGCACCAGCACAGTCTGTTTTGGCGGGAAAAATCGTGATGTGTTTTCTGGTTCTGGTCGGATGGACATACAACAATGGCATGTTTTTGTTCATGTGTTTGCTCTTCAAGCTTATGTGCTCCCTTGAGGTTCTTCGCTTGCATGAATACTATTCATTAGTCGTTCAAGAAGCAGACCCAGAGAGGAACACATCGTCAAAGGTGTTGTTTTTGATGCTGAAGGCACACATTGCTCTCCGCAAGAAGCTGTTGTTGATAAGCCACAGGTTTAGGATTTTCCTGGTATCTGCTCTCATCACCATTACAGTCAGCCAGTTCTTCGTTCTGTTCCAGGTGAGTGGCCGCTGTCGAATATTTCTTCATAAGCACCTCTTCCCTTCTTTTAACATATGTTGTTGCTACATTAGGAGCCTTTGCAAGGCTAAAATCAACAGCTTGCATGTTGCAGCGGCTAGTAACATCTAGTTAAACGTAACAATATACACACGCATATAATTAGAGATCCCATTATCATCTAATATGCTGTTTTACAAAAGTCGACAAAGTAAATCGATTTTTGCTAGAAGAAAATACCTTGTTGAAGGTCATCTTGATATGATCAGCCGTTACAAGCCACTAGAGCTAGCTTATTTTCTTTCTTATTGGTAAGAATTGGCACAACTAGCCCGAATGCGACCGAAAAGATTATGAACTACTGGTAGCTTTCCATTCATTTGTCACCAATCCTCAGATGCTGATTGTGCCAGATTTCGTCCGTCCTATGCACATGGATTGTAGAGCATTTCTTGTCTCAGTATAGAATGGTGACCCATTAAAATTTTATCTTCTTCCAGATAACCAATTCAGGGGACGAATTTAACTTCCGAAGCACCGGTGACCTGGCAGTATGCTGTGTATTGCAACTTGTTGGCTTTACCATCTGTCTTCATTCAGCAGCGAAGATTACACATATGGCACAAAGAATTGTTTCTGTAGTAAGCCAGTGGCATGCATTAGAAAGTTGCAATGAAGACGCCCTGGAACAAGAAGATATTAAACAAACTAATACAAAGATCTTATCTTCAGCACTTACTAATGGCGAATCATCAGGTAATAGCATTCAACATATCGATCCATTTTCTGTTGGGAGAGCACGATTCCAATTTGCTGAAGAGAGAGTGTCACCGCTTGAACAATTTTTTACCATTACAAGTAGCCATCCTCCCCGATCATCTGAAGTTGATGAGATAAGAGATATCAATGCTAGCTTGAAACTGTTCCAATCTACCTCCACCAGAAAGCACTCCCTAGGCAGCTCTGCCAGTGAGATCCATGCCTTCCATAAGCGTCATGCTTTAGGTGCGTTTACATGTCCAATTTATGACTTTTTTTTCTTACACAACTTAATCCCGTTTATGATAGCTATTTTATTTTATGTGCATTTGAGTCTTCATATTGTGAGTGGGTGTATGCACAATTCTTAATGAGTTTGGATGCTGAGCAACTAATCTCTACATTGTATCAGGTAGACACGAGAATTTACTCACATTAAGGCAGATATAAGGGGCTGCAATCATTTGTTTGCAACCATTGTTTGTTTATTTTCACATGCCGAGGCTTCCACCATCAACCTGATGTAGGAAAAAGCTGTGACATGCCCTGCATTTCTCTTTGTTTTCTCTCTGTGTCAGCCATTAAAGTAATACAGTTGTTATACCTCAACTTTTTTTTATTACATGCTTTACTCGAGCAATTTCGTAGTCCATTCTTGGAATTGACTCCTTAAAGATTGTACTAATATGATGATCTCGTGGTTGCAGTGACATATCTACAACATTGCAGTGCAGGCATCTCTGTGTATGGCTTTGTTTTAGATCGGGGCTGTGTTTACACCATCTTCGCCATGGAGCTGTCCATTGTGCTGTGGGCCTTGGGGACCATAATATGAGGATTTACTTTGACCCCTCTTTGTTAGGGGTACTTTCAAATCCTATTAATGATAATTCACATCAATCCCATGACGCGAACGATGCTTGCAGCACAGGTATCAACTGAGATCCTATGAAGTCATTGTATGATGCTGTCTTTTGTTCAGTCATATCATATTTCAAGTTTTATTATATTTCAATCACTCTGATTGATGCATTCATTGGGCCTGAGTGTAGGCCATTGTATACTACATTGTAATCCCATCCATCTTGACTTCCAAGGACACTGGCTATTCAGAGATTTGTCGAAACAAGCGAGAGGAAGTCGTGCCCACTTGTATATCCCAGATCCAAAGTGAATCATAATGTAATCACAATTTAGTGGTGTAGTTCAATTGTGGACCAGCCAATTTTATTTCATTCATGCTTACAGTCTACACAATGGCCAGCATAAGAAGCCATTGTTATTCATTGACACTTGGCATGCAAAAACGTGTAGGATTGATAGGATTGATGTAAGAAAATCGCAGATTGAATGTGGGGCAGTTAAAATAGCCATGGTATGGCAATCATTTGCTAATAATGCTTGTTTTCCAAGCAACAACAGATTTCGTTCCTCGATGCCTAAACATAGATCATTTTTTGATACTGCATCCATTCATGGAATCTATCCAGCTTGGGACTTATGATTGCCATGCTTGTAAACTAATTAGAGGATTTCTTGCACATTTAAGTACCGCTAATTACGTCGACAGCTTTTAATTATTTAACAGACACAAGTAGGAGATATATATATATATATATATATATATATACGGAATGTCGTCTATTTAAAATTAGAATGAGTGGTGACCTCCTTCCTTCAAAATACCTCAAGACGGTGTGATGACGCTCTCTTGATGAGGCTAGACACTCTTCTTCTTTGATCCAAACATTTGGTTTTTTTTGCAATCAGTAATTTCGTAGGGTATAAAAGAGTCTTTGATTGTGGGCTGCCGATGTGATTGACCACGCTTTGATCCCAAACCCATGATAATGACGGAGCTCCCATGGACAAGAATGTCTTTGGAATCAGAGCTTTTTTTCACATTCTGCTTCTCTCCGATGACCACCACTCTTGCAATGCGCTCATCTGCGATGAGCTCATGTGGATGCGAGGCCGCTTGCGTTGGATGATTTCTCTGGCAGCCTCTGGGGAGGAGGCGATGCCGAGGGAGATGAGCAGAGCACATGCAACCACAACACTACGGCCGTGGCCTAGAAACAACAACAACAAGAGCCAAATCACTTTCTTGATCATGAACATGTAAAGAAACCCTCAAAATGACCTAGGACCCTGAGACTCTGACACCCCTGCTACACATTGTCCTTGGACGAAGCATTACGGACCTGCTGATTAGATTATTAGAGCCGAGAGAATGGATCAATGGCGATTAACCACACCCATCCATCCATGAGCGAAGAAGGATTGAAAGATTTGAATCCAAAGTATCATGTATGTCCTGTTCCACAGATTATTTGCCTTGGACTATACCCTAGAAGCAGACAAGTACGGATCCGGTGACGGAGAGCCTAGCCTCACCAAGAGCGTCTTCACAATGTCTCGGGATGAAAGAGGTAATGAGTCCCACCCCTTAGATAGGCCAAACTTGTTGCAAGGCTCCCTGACCACTAGACGTGTGACCATGAGGGTTTGTCTGCATGTCCTAAGATAACCGGTTTCTTTCTTATCCCAGCCTCACTAAGAAACTCTCGACAATGTCTCAAAATACCATAATGAAAGGAGGTAGTTATTCCCCTTGATATTTGCAAGGCTCCCAGACCATTAAATATGTTTCACATGTCTAATGACTCAATGTCCTAAGATAACCGGTTTAATCCACTTCTCCTATCTTTCATCAGGAGACTCTCCACATTGTCTCAAGATGTCGTAATGAAAAGGGGGTAGATATTACTCCCCTTTATATAGGTCAAACTTGCAAGGCTCCCAGACCATTTAATGTGTGTTGCACACATTTCTAATATAAGTCATAGTCGATTTTTCCCACTTATCTTAGCTTTCATCAGGAGATTCTCCATACCATCTCAAGATATTGCAACGAAAAGGAGGTAAAAATATTACTCCCCTTTATATAGGTCAAACTTGCAAGGCTCCCAGACCATTCAATGTGTGTTGCACACATGTCGAATATAAGTTGTAGTCGGTCTTTCCCATTTATCTTAGCTTTCATCGAGAGACTCTCCATACTATCTCAAGATGTTACAACGAAAAGGATGTAAAAATATTACTCCCCGTTATATAGGTCAAACTTACAAGGCTCCCAGAACATTCAATGTGTGTTGCACACATGTCTAATATAAGTCATAGTCAGTCTTTCCCATTTATCTTAGCTTTTATCAAGAGACTCTCCATACCATCTCAAGATGTTGCAACGGAAAGGAGGTAAAAATATTACTCTCTTTTATATAGGTCAAACTTCCAAGGCTCCCAGACCATTAAATGTGTGTTTCACACATTAAAATAAACCGTTGTTTTTTGTTTCCCCCTTCCATGTACCTCCCCTTTATATAGGCCAAACTTGCAAGGCTCCCAGACCATTTAATGTGTGTTTCACACATTAAGATAAACCATTGTTGTTTTTTTCTTTCCCCCCCCCCCCTCTCCGTGTACCTTACACTTTAATTAAAAGGCCGGATGATGGGGATTGGGGCTCACCGAAAGCACAATGCACGAGGACGGGGCGGCCGAGGCGGCGCATGCGAGCGGCCCACGCGGCGGCGCGGGCAAGGCGGGCGGCCTCAGGTCTCCGCGAATCCCAAGTGGGAACGCACAGATACGGGAGGCCATCGAGGCAGCTGCTCCGCGGGAGCTCGCAGGTGCAATCGACGACAGCGGGGCTGCCATCGGGAACATGCTCGGGCTCGAAGGGCCAGCCCCCGACGAAGATGCCCTCGCTCACCTCGCTGTACACCGGCTCATCATCACCCGACTTCTTCTTCCTCCTCCTCCTCCTCCGCCTCATTGCATAGACATATCCCTGCGCGAGTGCAAGGTACGGGTAGAAGAGGAGATAAGACCACCACTGCAGATTCCCGGCCTCTGACTTGCCTAGCAGGCCCACGCAGTTCACGGCCGGGTGCGAACAGAGCGCGACGACGAGGCCCCCCGTGCCCGTCTGCAGCAGCGGCAGCAGGAGCCAGAGCGGCAGCGTGCGCCTCCCCACGTACGCGACGCAGAGCGCCGCCAAGCTGTTGCTCGCCACCAGCCTCGAGATCGCCATACTTACTACGCCCTTGTTAAATATAGCCTTGTCCTTCTGTTGTTGCTGCTGATGTTGCTGATGCTGTTGCTATCACTGTTGCTATTGCTGCTGCTTCTGTTGTTGTTGCTGTTGTTGCTGTTGCTGTTGCTTCTGTTGTTGCTGCTTCTGTTATTGCTGCTGCTGCTATTGCTGATGCTGCTGTTGTTGGCCACCAGCTTGACTCCGCGATCCATTTTCTTCTCGAGAGATCGTCGAGGCCCGCCCACCGACCCTAAGTTGGATTTCTGCGGATAATCGCTGGAGTAGATGCCACTCCAGGAATGAGTGGCATGCAAGTCTGCTACAGAGGGGGGAAAAAAAACGACGTCTGCTTTTTTTCTTGTGCCCTTCCTTCCTTCCATTCTTTGTATGATGTCGCGGGGCAGAATCCAGATGCCGTTTTTTTCTGCTGCTGTAAGCCGATCGCTTGGCCAAAATGCCATCGAGACGACGACGACGATGACAGGATCCGTGATGCGATTCTTTCTTTTCTCGCAAATGTACATTTGTATTAAAAATGAATACGAAAACCCGCACTGTCGAAATGTACTGTAAAAGTTAAGCGGTGAAACAAGGTCAAATCTTCTAAGGCTCTATAATACTAAACGACGTAAATAGGCAATTCCAACACAGATTGCCAATATATGGCCCTATCCAAGAGGGACATGAAAATGTTTTCTTCTTTTTTCTTTCTTCTTCTTCTCTGTTATGAACTCGTGCATGTAACGAGCCGTAGTATAAACAAGTGCATATGATTAGATGTCATGCTACACATAATTTTAGACTTGAGCATCAGTTAACAAGCTATTATGTAAATAGCATGTATGCATCCCATCATCTATCTGGTGGGATGCATCTTGGATCACTTTGGACTCGGACGCAAGAGCCTACCCTATGAGCTCTATCCGCAGATTATATCGATATGCTAATTAGTGATCTTGATTAACATCTAATCTCTCTTTAATCTTGCTTCGATCTTGCTTCATGATCTATAATCAGTTCTTCTTCCTTCTTCTTCTTCTTCTTCTTCTTCTTCTTCTTCTTCTTCTTCTTCTTCTTGTGAAGGAGAGGGGTATTTTGTGGAAATAAGGAAATATCTAATTCTCTGAAGGATGAAGAAGAAGAAGAAGAAGAAGAAGAAGAAGAAACGGTCTGTGTCCAAGAGGCAGAATCATGGCAGCTATGGCGGCGAGCAAAGCTTCCTTCCTTAGTCTCCACAGAAGCCCAAATCCTCTCTATTCTTCTTCCTCCCCTTCTTCTTCTTCTTCTTCTTCTTCTTCTTCTTCTTCTTCTTCTTCTTCTTTCGGTACCTTTCCTAGGAGGTTCCCGTCCCTCAGCTCTTCTTCTTCTTCGTCTTCGCCCTCCTCGCCACTCTCAGTTTTGGCGTCGAAGAATAAGCGTAGCAGCAGCAGCAGCAGCAACGCCGATGGGAAAAACTCGCCCCCCGCTAAAGGCTTCTCCAAGGTTTGTTTATATGTCTGTGTGCTTGTTCTATTTGCGCTCTTTTGGATTCCCAAATTTTCCATCTTCTTTGTAGCCCTTTTTGGCTGTCAGGATATAGCAGATTAATGCATCTAGTCTAACTCGAACGTAGTCCGACTGGAAAATGTGCCCATAATCTGCCATGGCTCCATCAAAGCGTCTGAATGCAGAATAGTTGGGTGATTTCCTTCCACTGATATTAGCATAAGGTTATAGAGAGAGTGATTACATGGGTGCAACAAAGATGTGTGAAATTTGGGAATCGAAGCCGAGACATTAGCTGGTAGTTCAATACCTTACATTTCCTGTAAGCTAATTGAAAAGGAAGAGAAAGAAAGAGAGAGAGGCTTGTATTAATTCGAGGGGATTTTGAAGTTGCATTTTGGATAGATTGATGTAAGGTATAGTTTCAGAATGGGTGATTACACGGTGTACGGAACATGCATTAAGGCTGGATTTTTGAACCCAGAGTCCTTTAATTCAATTGCTTGCTACAGTTTACGATGTTTGAGAAAGAGAAAGAGAAAGAGGAACTTTGAACTTACTGTATCTAATGCACCTCTCTAGAAATCACAAAAGAACACCAAGAACGATCCGTGGGAATCCCTGCTCCAACAACTCGAGACAGATCTAGAGAATGACAATGAAGAGGTTGATGATGATGAAGACATAACGGAAGAAGATATATTGAGTTTCGAGCAAGAATTACAGTCAGTTGTAAAGGACTTGGCAGCGGAAGTGCGAAGGAAAAGAGGGAAAAGCAAAGAAGTAGCTGAAGAGATGAAGGCCAGAAATGTCGATGAAGAAGATGAGAATTCCATGAATTGGGATGGAGATCATGATGAAGATATGAGTGATGATGAATTCGAGGAACCAAGAAAAGTTCATCTAGAAAGATGGCAGCTTAAGAAGCTGGCAGCTGCATCAGAGATTGGTCGAAGGAAAGTAAATGTGAGTTCATCTATCTTATCTGCTTTTGCATCTTTGACAAAATGTAGAAAAAACATTGGACATGCAACATACTGAACATGATTTAAACTTCCATTACAAAATTTGCATACCTGTTGGAGAATTTTACTCATGGCTCAACAAATTTCTTTTGCGCTTCTTCATCATGATGTGATAGATTAAGAGTCTAGCTGCTGAGCTTCAGCTTGAACGAGATGATGTGATCTCCTTCCTAAAGAATCCTCCTACCGAGCTGTTGCTTATGCTCGCTAACGAAGCAGAAGATGAAGCTAGTGCTAACGAAGAAGAGGAGCACTCTGATAATGAGGAGGAAGCTTCTGATGACGTAACTAGTACTGATGAAGAGCAAAGCAATCAACTCCTTGGAGACGTTGAAAGTGGGATTTCACAATCTGATAAGTTCAATAGGTTGGAATACGGGCCAAGGGATTGGATCAAAGGAAAACGGCTTCGTAAAGTCCATATTGCAACAATGGAGCGTGTTTATAAACGCACGAAATGGCCAACTGTAAGTGAAATCATATATTTTCCCTGTAAGTTTCTATTGATATTCATTTCTTTTCAAGCATTGAAGGATTGAGAGGCCATTATTCGAATACTTATACTGCGTAGAGCATAACATTTATGGTCAGTTTGTGTCACAGAAAAAGCTAGATGAAATCACTTTCCTCCATGGCTGATGGAAAGATTCCATTTGAAAGCCCTCTGGAGTTACAATTCAGATGATGATCGTATTGTAGGGATCCACATTCATACCCTTGCTCTCGGGAAAATCAAAAGCGTCAATGTTTGTGTCAAAAATGCTGATTTGATTCATCAATTATATGAATACAAAGTTTAGGCCGGTCATTTTATTAGCTAGCAATACCAATAGCAGTATAGATATCCTGTTTCATCTGCCCCCTAGAGAGTGTTTTCTGCAGTGTCCAGAACATTAGCAACAAGTAGTATACTGTTATACCCCTTCCATTGCAAACTGATTAAATGGATTGGTATAGATGGAAGCATAACTGCAATATTCCACATGCCATGTCCCAAGCTCTAAATTACTTTTTGCTTTTGTGCATATTCTTGTTTGATGGGTCCTGCATTATATTAAAATTTTCACCTTTCACCATATACCCCTTTTATTAGTTCAAGGGAATAAATACTGTAGCTCTAGACCCTCGGTGGTACAAGAATAGGATTAGAGTCTATTCCTGCCCTTATTTGATATTCTGGAGGATTGACAATCTTCTCTGATGTTGACACCTGTTGATCTTCAGAAATTGTATCTTTGACAGATTCATAGTGCATAAGACAAAGCAGCAAGGATAATACTACCTTATTACCTGGAACTGCATACTGCATGATTACTATTGGCACCCAAACCTTTGATAAGCACTCATAAACACAAAAGGGATCTGGGAAGTGGACACTTTGATTGTTTTCCTTCTTTCTCCCTATCAAAATTTGAAGCCTGCAGTTTGTGATTCTGAATTTTCATGGGATGTATTTAACTGTCTATGTGTGGAATAAATCTATTTGAGTGGTATGGAATTTAGACAGAGACTCACTGCAGTAGATCTTTGTAATTGCAGAATGCGATGATTGAAAGCATTGTCAATGTCACAAGGCTTCCTCGGAGACGTGTCTTGGACTGGTTCGATGAACGAAGGCAACAGTCGGGGTCGAAAAATCCTCATGAGCAGCCGGCAATTTTGAGGAAAACTTGGAAAAAAACTGTCACTCACAGTTTTGCGCACTTAACTGAGCAAAGGAGCACGGAGTAGCCACCTGAATGCCATTGTTTTCTTGTACGACGGATCTGATACACTTCGCATCTGGCCAATGATAAATGCTACAGATTCGCTGTATAATATCAAGTTGAAGATTTTGCCCGTGATATAAGATGATATAGGATGCTCGTGTTGATTAGTCACAAGGTAACAGTATTTGCATTAATTTGGAGAACAAATTTGTCATTCTAAGCACAAGCACATCTTCAATGCAAATCCAGGTATTCTGAGCTGAAAATGCATATTTAAATTACTATTTCGTGACCCTATTTCTGATTTTGTCTTGATGAATGCCCCGAATCTCATGTGATGAAATCATCTGCTTCCCAGATTCTACTCTTTAAACATTAAAACAGAAAGAACCTCCTCATATCTGTAAACACTTCTGCATGAATAAGTGATGACTAATGAATTAATGCACGTCTCTGAACAAGTTGTTTGTCAGGGTACAGCAGATGGTTACCTCTATCATTCATCCACATTATCCCCATGAATAAGTGATGACATTCCACAGGGCCCAAATTGCGCAAATCCTGAAAGCATGGATTTTTTACTGATCACATGGAACATATACAGTCAATTCAGGACATTGTCAGTTGTTTCGAAAGCTGATGTCAAACTATCACCCACCCTTAATCGACAATACTTCTAAACCGACATCATAGGCAATGAAAATGAAGCCCATCAGAAATTGTTTCTAATTTATAGCCGCCATATTTGTTCTCCAAGTCGAGAATCATGAGTTACAACATACTCAATTGTGGAGGTTTCCATAATCGAGCATAAGACATATTTCCAACGCGAGATATTGAAACCTCCCACAATTGTCGAGAATCTCATCTGGATAGAAGTTCCTGAATAAGATTTTTAAAATTTTCAACTTCCACAGGAATCAGAAATCTTTGCGACAAAAAGAGCAGTCAAGCGCATGGGCAAGCAAGCTGTGGTCATGGCATCCAGCCGTCCATGACACTCCTTGATGAACGTAGCCGAGGGATCTCATCACCAGACAGTTCAATGCATAGCAGAATACAGCACAGCTGCCTAGTCCTTCTTCATGTACTTGTGTGTCAGATCCCATTCAACAATTCAATACTAAGGCCACCTTAGACCAGAAGTAGAACATCTGTCATGTTCTACTCCAGTAAGAAAGTCTGTCCATCCATGCCTCAGAAAATTGAATCAAAGGATCTGTTGGAGATCAGCATCCTGGCGAGCAAGCTCAAGGAGCATAGGGTCGTCGAAGAATTTGTTAATGCTCACATCCTCACTCATTCCCTATATACACATCACCATAATAAAGTTACTTGCAGTCAAATAGATTGGAAAGAATGTATTATATCAGTTACTTGCCTTTCTACGTCTAGTTTTGACCATAAATTCTCGAGCCAAATGTTGTGCTGGAGCAGGCTCCAATGGACGAAGCACAATTGATTTATCTAAAGGATCTCCAGGCACTAACGCCCAATGATCAAACACCGATAAACAGAAAGCTTGGCCTTGTGTATGATAACGTAAGTCTATCTCAAATCCAAATGATTCTATCACAGGTAAGAATGCCTGCAGAATGCAGAATACAACTTTCATTTATCATCTCCTGATTTGGAAAAAAATGTACAGACTGAAAGGAACAGCAACTCAAATTGTTCTTTCTTTACCTTCACAATATATGCAGGAGTGCCCGGCTTGGGTATATCAGCAGTAGGATGGCCACGACGTTTTGTCAACACTGTGTAAATTGCTGCAATACAATCTGCTGGAGTTTGCACCTGAGAAGCACATCAAAACCACAAATTTCTAGCATCTCTATAACATCCATTCAACTGAATGTGCTTATTAAATAAACAGCCTAATTCAACAAAGAGAACCTTGCTACTAAGATACTCTAAACCAGAAAAAAGGCTAGTCTGTTATCTATACAAAAAACATCTTTTTCTAACTAAAATGGGCAAATTGTCAGGTAAGAAACAGTTTGCCATGTGCTACACTTCCAATATTTATAGACAAATGCTACGACACCTACGTATTCTTCTTTTTCTATTATTCCTTCAGACCACTGATTGATATGCCTTACGACAACTTGCCCAGATTCTTTTCCACAGGTGTCCAGATTTACATTCTTTTGTGAAGCTGGCAATGAATGCCCAGGTGATGGGCTAATGCTATCGACAATTCTAACTTTCAGAGATTTGGGCTGAATTACACACCTCTACATAATAAACCGGTTCCATCAACCTTGGCGTTGCCATTAGAAAAGCTGAATATGCTACTCTCCTTGCTGTGGGGATGATTTGACCCCCTCCCCGATGAAGAGGTTCTTGCGCTATGGTTGCATCGAGGATTTTAAACTTGACATTTCGAATTGGTTCATCACAAAGAGGACCCTCCCGAGCACCCCATTGAAAACTAAAAATCAGCAAACCCTATCATTATTTTATTGATAAATAGAATCCCAAGCACCCATTGATAAAAAGTTTATTGATAAATACAATCCCAAGCACCCATTGAGCAGTGAATAAAAAGATCAGAAAAGTTCACAAGTCCAAAAAGACTTACCCTTGCACAATAGAATCCTTGACAGCATTGAGCAACCCCTTATCCACCTCACTGGGTAGTGTGTCATCAAGAAGGACATTAGGACCCTGTTCAAAACAGCAAAGGAGATAGATATAAGACCAAGAAATCATAAGTGAAGAAGCAAATACTTATTCCTCTCAAAAATTTGGTGCTAAAAACACAAAGACACTGAGGAACGACCTGCTTGTCAGGACCAAATGCCCATATTGAACGAGCTGCAAGTAAATCCCAATCATATTTCGCTTGGAAAAAATCTCCTATCTTTTTCCGAGGCCAGTCTAAACTGACCACTCCATTCTCAATATCTTCTGCCAAGCCCTTGTCTAAAGCTTCCGCAATCTGCACCATAATGGAAAATAATGATGACCACAACATCTATGATGTACCTACCTCTAACCTTCTCATCTAATAATATAAAGAATTTTAGACATCGACTCTTACCATTGTTATTTTGTTTCTCCGGTTTGGTGTCTCCGCAAAGCATTTCAAAGAAGATGATTCTGCAACCGTCTCACAAAAGGACACAACCGGATCTGCAACCTGCATCATAATAATCGTGATTACTATGATGACACAATGCATCAAGAAACCTCCATAGCACCGGAGGGGACGTTGGAATTACCTTCACTTCTACTTCAGAGTAGAGCTCCCGGAGGTCTTTCATAATAGAATCCAAGTAAATTTCTCCAGTACCAAGTATAGTGTGTTCACCAGACTCTTCAACCTTTGTGATTGCCAAAGGATAGCTCTTACTTATCTTACGTAGACCTTCAACCATCTTTGGCAGTTCACTCGGGTTCAATGGCTCTGTGGCAGTCTTAACAACTGATAATGTATTAAACCGAAGTGGCCGACAAATATAGACATCTTCATCATAGAATTCAGGGCATAATGTTGCTGTCTTTGTGATGGATGCATCAACCCCTTCAATAAGTACCCATGAACCAGCAGGGGCTTTGCTTATTGGTATTCGATAACGAGCTTGATAAACCCACAATTTCGTAACTTCTTTCACGGCCATATCTTCTTCATCATCTGGAGAATACCCTTCACCAAGTACCCTAACAGTTTGTCCTGTGAAAAGAGTACCACTAAGTACTCGACCGAAGGAATCAAATACACTGCAATCAGATTTTGGATAAAGCTTGGTAATATTGACCATTAATGGTCCATTCGCATTACAATCTCTCATCGATTCAGCAAGGCCCGTATCTTGAGGACCAGTATAGCTGGTCTGAACTTTATTTGGAGATGCTGCTTTTGCAGATGGAATGTGGCGAACCAGCATATCTGTGAACCCAGTGGCAGATCCAAACACAGAGCTACAAGCCAACTTCAAGAGCGGTTTTACATTCAATTTATATGCAGAGTTACTTAGAGTTACCCCAAGCTCAAACAGAGTTGTTTCTACGTTCTTCCGATGCTCCCCAACCACTTGGCTGTATAGTTTGTATAATGGTTCTAGGATGAACTGCACAAAAGTCCTCTCTCTACCAGGAACTGATTTCCTCCTGAATTTCCTATCAGGATGGAAATACCAATCCCCCCAAAGTTTTGACGCAAACTGTGATGCATCAAATGGGATACCGTGAAGCTTAACATAAAGCTTTGCAAATGACAACAGAGTGAAAGACCATCCTGCAGTTGCACTCGCAAAGCAAATATTCCCGAGAATCGGATCAATCAACTGAGGTTCATCTGCACCTGTCCAGAAATTTGTAATAACTTGATTTATTTCATCAATAGTGTGGCGTAGCTTGTGATAAGCATCTGTTGGTGGCAACTTAAGCTCGGTAATGAGTCTATCAACCTATAAAGAACAAGATATTAGAAGGAAAACATAGAAAGAGTTGAACAAATCATTCTAAAAAAAAGCGACGGTCACTTTGTAGAAGGAACATCATTACAATTATTGAATGGATTGATAGCAAACGGGACCAAAAACTGATAACGTATCAAAAACCAAATCCATATCATGACTGGGGTGAATAAAAAATATAAATAAAAGAAAGCAATGTCCATTGCATTTAATTGTCGAAGAGAGAGTTTCCAGTAATATTCTTACCTTATTCACAACAACAACTATTGGAATTCTGTCTTGTATAGCATGTCGTATAGCCCTTTCTGTATTGACCTGCAAGATTAAATACGGAAATTCTCACTATATTTTTCATTGACGTGCATATACACACATAGTTGCGGAAAGGAGTTTCTGTAAAACTCAAAGTTACAAAAAACTCTGCGTAGGCAACTTTCTAGCAAGTATGATTCATATTTTGCACACATACGCTAGACAGAAACATACGATACAGTAACATACTTTTACAGTGCAGGCACGTATATGCACATTTCTACATTTGTACACATTAATGCATCCATATGCAACCAATTGCATACATTCATGGATTCATACACAGCCAAATGCATACATGGACACATTTCCACTAACATACAATCATCTATACATTTCCGACAAGATACGTTTATCCATACAACCCCAATTGGGCACGTACACATCATAAACCACATATATACTTTTACCCATACATTCCTAATTTTGTATATAAACCTTCACCCATACATGCATTTGACTTACAGATATTGACACACACAATTTCAATCATATACACAAAGACTATGCAAAGAAAATAACCCATAAACTGGTTAGGAAAAAGCATAAAAAAAGGAATAAATACCATAACACCCTCGACGGCATCAACAACGAGAACTGCACCATCAGCAAGCCGTAGAGCTGCAGTCATTTCATCAGAGAAGTTCACATGTCCTGGAGTATCCATGATATTGCAAAGAAACGACTTTTTGTTACTGTCTTCGAGGACCAGAGACATTGGCATGGCCTTGATTGAGATCTGTCTCTCTTGCTCATCGATTCTTGTATCGGTATATCGAAGATGTTTTTCACTGTTGGGATCAAGCGTCTTCATTTCATGAGTTTGTTCTACGAGCATATCCATGAACAAGGTCTTCCCATGGTGAAGATGTCCTACCAGTGCAACATTTCGTACTAGAACTGGGTTCGACATGAGAGCTAGCAGGAAATCTGTGGAGACGTTCGAATCCATGCTTCCTTCTTTGAAACTGACTTCAAATTTCTTCGATTTCACCGGCTTAATGATAGGCTGTTCGAGAGGTTGCGCATCTTCGTCCATAACTAGAGCTTCCACAGACTCTCCGTAGACCTCCAAGGCTGTGGGATAGTACTTCCTGTCTTCTGCAAGAACTACGGCTCCGGACGTGTCCACATCCATCTCGTCGTCTGCTATCAAAGATAAGTTCTTGTTGATGTTATCCCCATGCCTCCTTGCTTCTCGCGCTTCAGCTTCTTCTTCCGTTTCCTCAGCTCCAGACACTTCTGCCTCGGAGCCTTCCTCTCCTTCTTCTTCTTCTTCCTGATCGTCCGAGTCGAGCTCGGGGCCAATGTAGTTACCGAATTCGTCATAGAGCGAGTCATCCATGGCTCTCTGCTTCTCCTCGGATAGCTTCGGTTTCCGTTTTGTGGGCTGCTCCTTCTGCTTCTGCACGGCTTCTTCTTCTTCTGCTGCTGCTGCTGCTGCTGCTGCTCTTCAGGGACCTTCCAGCTACTCCTGCGTTGCTGCTTCTACCCTTTCTTCTGCTCTGCGTGCTCCCTTCCTCTGCGTCTCTGCGTCTCTGCGTCCGCAGAGAAGAAGAAGAAGAAGAAGAAGAAGAAGAAGAGAGTTCAAAGAATTAGGGGAACATCTCATGTGTATTCCGATGTGCATGCATGCATGCATGCATGCATGTCCATGTGCGTGTGCATGTATGCATGCATGCATGGGTGCATGGATGCATGGGTGCATGTATGCATGTATGCATGGGTGCATGCGCATGTGCATGTAAGCATGGGTGCATATGCATCTGCATCTGCATGTACGCATGAGTGCCTGTGCATGTGCATGTGCATGTATTCATGGGTGCACGTGCATGTGCATGTGCATCTATGCATGGGTGCGTGTGCTTGTGCATGTATGCATGGGTGCATGTGCATGTATTCATGGGTGCACGTGCATGTGCATGTGCATCTATGCATGGGTGCACGTGCATGTGCATGTGCATCTATGCATGGGTGCGTATGCATGTGCATCTATGCATGGGTGCATGTGCATGTAAGCATGGGTGCATATGCATCTGCATGTCCGCATGAGTGCCTGTGCATGTGCATGTGCATGTATTCATGGGTGCACGTGCATGTGCATGTGCATCTATGCGTGGGTGCACGTGCATGTGCATGTATGCATGGGTGCATATGCATCGTGCACGTATGCATGCATGGCATCGTACGTGCATGCATGCATGCATGCATGCGGGCTGGACCGTGTATGTATGTATGCATGCATGTGCTAGGGTATGTATGTGTGCAAGCATTGTGTGCCTTGCATAGGGTATGTATGAATGCATGTGTGTGTGATCGATGTATGTGTGCGTAGCAAGTATGGATGTAGGCATGCCGTGTGTATGTCCTTATGCAATGTAGTGTAAGCAATGTATGTATGTGCATGTATGTATGTGTATGCATGTGTGTATGTATATGTGTGTGTATGTGTGTGTATGTATGTGTATCTTTGTATGTATGTATGTGTATGTGTGTGTGTGTGTGTGCATGTATGTATGTGTATCTTTGTATGTATGTATGTGTATCTTTGTATGTATGTATGTGCATCTGTGTATGTATGTGTGTGTGGGTGTATGGGTGTGTGGCTGTTTTGCTGGTGTTTGCATGTTATGCATACACATGTGTGTATATGTATGCGAGCATGTGCCGTTTCAGCTCAGCTCGGTTTCTCGACTCGCCACCGTTTACGCATGTCCAGATGCTCCGATGTTCCTGTTCGGAATTTCAGATCATATCCGACCCATCTTTGCCGATGCTTTTGCAAAGATTTTTGCAACCTTTTTTTCGTCTTCTTCTTCTTCATTTACTGGCACTTTGCAGGCAATCTTCGCACGGGATCTCAGCTCTGTTCGGTTCCATCGAATGGTTCGATTTGTCTCATATATTCTGGTGCCCGTGTGGTAGCCGCGAATTCCAGTCAGGCTTATTGCAGAGTTCTCCAGTTCTGGGTCCCGCTTAAACGATTTCAAAAACAGGGCTCGAGACTGCTCCAAACCACTTTTGCCAGTTCTGGTCGGGTTACACTTCTTATTGCAATCATACTTCCACATCGGATCGAGCTCGAGGAGAAGAGCATCGCATCGGAAACGGAACCGGCATTGATCACCGCAGAAGAGAAGGCCCATCAGAAGACGAATCTTTTCAATCACGATTATCGACGAGGAAGCAATCTGCAAACAGTATGCAAACTGCAGAGCATCTGCTGATCGAGTCGTTTTCGGCTTCGATTTCATCATCATCATCATCACCATCATCACCATCATCATCATCATCATCATCACCATCATTAAACAAAATGTTTGTGTTTAATGCAAGTGATTAACTGTATTTTGATTAAGGTGATTTGTGAGGGGCATTTGGGTAATTAACAAAAGCCCATTTTGGTAGAATAAGAAAAGCTTCCTGAAGCAGAAATCTGCAGAGCTCTGTTTTCTTGTTCTCTCTGATGGCGATGGCGATGGCGATGGCGATGGCGCCCTGGAAAAGCTCGAGGACATCAGCCGACTGGACCCGACGAAGAAAGACGTAAGTCTGTAGGATTTAGAAGAATTTGTTTCGTGAATCGGAAGACGTATTAATTACCCGAGGGAAGAAGTTCTTTGGCTACCCTGACGAATCCTTTTTGTTCAAACTTCCTGGCCATGGAAGAGAAGAGGTTATCTTTGTTCTTGCTACCTGATGACTCCTTTGGTTAAAGCTCCCTGGGCATGGAAAAAGAGGTTCCAGTTCTTTGCTACCCGCTGAATCGGTTAAAGCTCCCTGGGCATGGAAAAAGAGGTTCCAGTTCTTTGCTACCTGCTGAATCCTTTGGTTAAAGCTCCCTGGGCATGGAAAAAGAGGTTTTAGTTCTTTGCTACCTGCTGAATCCTTTGGTTAAAGCTCCCTGGGCATGGAAAAAGAGGTTCCAGTTCTTTGCTACCTGCTGAATCCTTTGGTTAAAGCTCCCTGGGCATGGAAAAAGAGGTTTTAGTTCTTTGCTACCTGCTGAATCCTTTGGTTAAAGCTCCCTGGGCATGGAAAAAGAGGTTCCAGTTCTTTGCTACCTGCTGAATCCTTTGCTTTAACTTTAAAGATTCCTGGACATGGAAGCTCAATGCTTTCATTTCTGATGTTTAGTGCATATTTCTGAAGGGGGAGGAAGGAAAAGCGTTCGTAAGAAGTCGGAGTCCTTGAAGCTTCCTATGAAGGGCGATAGCCAAAGGCACAGCAGTTCTCACGATTGGGAGAATGCCGATTGCGTCGATGGAGAGAGGAAGAGAAACAGGAGCGAGGCTCCCATCGGTGAAGAGAGAGCCATGAAATCTTATAGAGATGGCATTCATGAGGGAGGAATCTATGGTTCTTGTGATTTCGCGATGCCGTCAGGAGCGAAGAGACCTTCGATGGAGCTTCATAGCTATGGAGACTTCATCATTCCTCCATGTGATGTATCTGCAAAGCAGAGCAGCCATGAAGACGGTTATTGTCAACAACAGGAGAAGGTTCACGCGAGCAAGAAGAAGAAAAAGAAGAGTAAAGCCAAGTTCGAGCAATCGATTATTGGCAAAGAAGGCATGGTGGATCGCAGAGACAGCTCGAATGACGAAGAAAATGAAAATTTGCATGGTTTCAGCAAAATGAAGAAACCATTGATTGAGCTTTCCGAATACGAGTCCTTTGTCCCCTCTCCTGCAGAAGAGCCCCTTAGTTTCTCTCTCCCGTGCGAGAATACGAATTCAGATGAGAAAGGTTCATCTTTGGCCGAGTGTTTCAGCTTGAAGCTGTCAGCGATGGACGATATCCAAGGTGTCGAAGATACAGAACATGGATCGAATGGACATGGAGAAGCGTCGAGCGACAGAGAGCACTTATTATCTCACTGCAAAGAGATGCTCCGGCAATCGAAGCACAGTATAATGGGAATAAGATTGGAGTACGGCGAGGACATATGGTCACTGTCTTCGCAAGTAGTTAATCCTTACGAAACAGTTCCGAGCATAGCGATCGATGTTCTTAACCGGGCCTTCTTCAAGATGTGGGAGCTGATGCAACTGTTCCCTAACCTCGTTCCCGAGAATTCGGAGCTTTTCTCCGCTCATCTCTGCGAAGGTCCAGGAGGATTCATTCAGTCTTTACTCGTGTATCGATCAAAGAAACGTGCAGATCGCGGCGATTGGGTTCGAAGCTCTTCTCTAGTCAACTGCCATGATGCGACGAGGAGTGCAAGAGGAATTCGCGATGCTTGGTTTGCTATAACATTAGCCACTCCAAACAGCCATTGCAAAGCTTTAAAAATGGATTTGAGAAAGCTTAAGGCATCGGTGGATGAGTTCGTTGAAGGGCACCTGCATTACGGTGACGACGGATCCGGCGATGTCACAAATCCCGGAAATATCTCTTCGTTTGTCGAGTTCACCTTGCAGAAATCCGACGGGAAGAAGATGCACCTCATCACCGGCGACGGAGCCTTTGACATTTCGGAGGATTTCGCGTCGCAGGAGCATAGCCATTCCCATCTCCTATACTGCGAGATGGTGCTTGCGGTGCAGCTTCAGTGCCATGGAGGATCGTTCGTGCTGAAGCTTTTCGACTGCTTTTCGGAATCGACGAGAACCATTTTGCGCATACTCGCCTCGTTGTATGCAGAGCTGGAAATAGTCGGGCTTCGAATGTCGCGGGTGTGCAGCTCGGAGAGGTATTTGGTAGCCCGAGGATTCCTCGGACTGCCCGATGCATTGAAAGACAGGCTCATGTGTGTTAGCAAAGCTTGGTACGATGCAAATGCACGGGGAGAATCCGCTGCTCTGTGCTTGTCAAAGGCTCTGCCTCGTCGGTTTTCGAGTGCTTTGGACGATGGCAACATGGCGTTTGCGAATCGACAGATCGCTTCCATCATGCAAGCGGTGGGTTTAGCACGCAAATTGGGCGGAAAGATCTCGTCGATCGATGCAACTCGGCGCAAGAGCGTCCTGAGTATAGTGAAAAGAAAACTGAAACATGTTCATAAGCTGAATGTGAATGCTCTCCTCTTATGCCAAGCTCTCGACATCCCTGTGCTGGAATGCTACAGATGATCGGTGATCAGGCTTTCCTTTCCAAAGGAATCCTCGTCAATGGTAAACGCTCCAAGATGACAGGCTAGAACGCTCCGATTCTTTGCTCCAAATTTCTGATTATATAACCAATAGATCGCAGGAATCCTGTCTATCCAAGTTTAGATGGAAAAAATGTTATCCTCCCTCGCAACATCAAGTAATCGTTACCGGCAATACTCTTTCCAGGTTTTCTTCCGGTTTTTTCCAGCATGATCTTAAGGTCCCAGTTCTCTGATTATAGATGGCAAAATCACGATATCTGAACCGACTCATCAAAGAAATACTAAAGCTTGGCATTATAGTTATGAAGGATTGCCCGAGTAAACAAGGAAGATCAGTGTATCTACAAATCAATGTTTAAAGGCTCACAGTCTTCATCATGTTGCAAGATCAAAAATAAAAACCATGCTTATGACTGAATACGCTTCCTAATCATGTTCAATAGTTTCCAGACGTTTGCTCTATGATACTTTAGTAGACCATATACAAAGTGATAGTTTTTTCCAGAATGGTTGGGAATGTGAACGTAAAAGGAATCATTTCAATGTAGATCCTCCGCAAATAGCAAATTCAATTGAAAGATCACATGCTATGGATGCTGATCTTGGTTCTTGCTCCATCTTCACTGGTCATAGGACATAATTATTTTCATAGTTTGCACAAACCGGCGCATATCAAACCCGTATAACCATAGAAATCAATGATTATAGAATTAGACGTTTCTAGCATCCACGAAGAAGCTCAGTTTTTACATATTTCTTGATGGGTTTCTCTTTCACATGACATTCTCTTCCATTACAGAAGATAAAGAGTACACGCTGACGAGATGCATTAGAGAAAATGAAGACATACATTATAAATTAAGATATATGCTAACCTTCGAAACGAGTAATACACTAGGCTACACAAGCAAAAAAGAAGACAGTGCTTCAAAATTGTCCACATCTCAATAAATATTTTAGATTGGAATTACATCAGAAAACAAAAAAGCATCCGAATTGCCGCTTTTGCTAACTAAACACAAAATAGAAAGAGAAGTTTCTTTCCTTCAGTTTCACTCGGGCAGTGCTGGAGGGCCGGCTCTGAATCCACCTCCTCCACGACCAAAGCCAGGCCGTGCACTGGGACCATCCTGTTGAAAATGTATAAATCATTACAAGATTATGTAAACGAATCATGTTGCACTGAAATAATTCCAGATATTTCTTTATTTCCCAAAATTCTGATTTTTGGCACTGGTGAGACCCATTCCCTCCCTCGAACCAGAAAAATATAAATGCACAAATTACATATGTAACTTGTTTGGGTAAGGCAAATTAAAGAAGCATTGAGGATATCGGGAAGCGTTTCTCCAGAGTCTCAAGCAACTTAAACAGCAAATACTTAGATGATGAAATTGAACCCTAAATGAACAGATGAGTACCCTAAATGATGGTTGAAAGCCCTCAGGTGCTCCACCCTTATCACCAAAACCACCTGGACCACGAGGGGGACCACCACGATATCCCTCTCTATCACCAAACCTTGGTCTATCACCACCTTCGAATCTTCTGCATTTAGCAAAAGGATTTGAAATACATTAGAGTGGAGTATTCTCCAATTTAAAAACGGAAAGAGCTTTTTGGTAATGACCCTAGACAAAAGCTCACAAGTACTTATCAGTACAAAAAAAGAGAAAGACATATATTTTGAGCATATTCCATATAAAAACCCAGTGATCAAAGTGAATTTCATCCACTAGTCTTACAAGAGTCGCAAATTCCTGGGAAGCTCTCTGCAAATTAATATAATTCAACATTGCAAAAACTTGACGGCACAATGGCGTTTTAAGCATAAATAGGAACGTTTTCCAGCACATAAACCTAAAACCATTCTCTGGACTAACGAGCATGTTGCATCAATAAGGTCAGTTTATAAAAAGCCGTTTTCTTGCAATTATCAAAAGAATTAAAAATAGATTTCTTATCACTTAGATTTATATATGTTCACATACTAGTTAAACATATGGAATCATGCAATGTCATGTCACAGATGTTTGTCACTATATCAAAAATATATGTTGGTAATACCTTGGTCTATCTCCAGGTGGTCCACCCATCGGCCTTCCTGGGGGTCTGGCAGATTTCTTCAATGTGGCAGGAACAATCTCAGAAGGCAGATTTAGGTAAGTCCTGAGATATTCAATGCCATCATTGGTCAAGTACCAGTAATAGTGCATCCATGCAAAGTTTTCCTTGACATATTCCTTTGACTTGAAGCTTTGCATCAGCTTAATAACTTGAAGATTAGGTACATCAATGTCAGGATGCTTGGGAAGGTTATAGTCCTTCTTAGCATATAGAACTCCCTCTGCAAAAATATTATGATAAGCACATGCCAAATGGCAGTAAACTACCTAAACAAGCTAGCTCCATAGAAGAAGAAGTGATTATCGCACCTTTGAAGAGGTACTTGTAAACCTCCACTCGATTCTTCTTTGGTATCAACTGCAAGCCAATGGAGAAAGCTTGAGTGCAAAATACTAACGATACTCTCATGCTATACATGTTAGCGAGCAAACAAAATCATGTCCGAGATATAGAGGTTAAGTCATTCAGCGTGAGAGCATTTCAACCACCACCAAAAAAACCAGGCTTCATCTTATTGAATTATAAAGCACGCTCCACAAGCTTTCCAAGCCACATAAAATCACTTCCCTTAATCTGTATAAAGAGCAAGAAGGCTACCGGCATTTTATATGCTTTTTGAGTCATAAAATCAACACATGCATACTTGCAACAGCATGATTGTTTTGTGGTTTGGGGAAATAACACTGAGTTACTAATTGCAAGTGAAAGGAGAGTTTTCCAGCCATCTAGAGCTTAACGAGAACATTCATTCTAGCACGCAACTTTAGAAGTAGAAAACAAATAAATCAGAAAATGCTAATTCAATCGAGCAAGAATCTGATTTGCTGATGCCAATATCACATGATAAAATTACAAACAAAATTATTATACGGCTTCCTGTTACCGTTTGCAGGAAATTACAAGGCTATGAGAATACAGATAGTATCTCTGGAAGAAAATTTACAACGCTACGAATCACCCAGACTCATTACAAAAGCATGGCGTACTGCTGATTTATGCAAGACCAAATTCAGAAAAAAACAACAATAAGGAGCAAGGGAAATGTCATAAGGTAGTTTTTGTGCATAGTCACTAAAGGCCAGGCCTTTGAAAACATTGACTCAAGCTCTTATCTTCATAATCATTGAACAAGCTAGGGATTTGACTAACCTGCTGAATGGAAGGCGATAGTGTACAATATATGACAGATAACACACTTTACCTGTGGAGAAATACAGAGCTGGAAGTGGATTGCTTTACACAGAAAACTGTCAACTTGTGGCAAAGATTCACAAAACCTTGGCAAGGTAGTGTTCTTGGCCTACTATTTAAAAAAAATACATATTTCACGGTAAGGTAAAAGCTATGTGACCTAGAGTGGAGAACGTTGGTCATAATCATGAGAAAGGAAGTAGTATTGGTCAAGAATGAATTGTTTTTAGGAGTCAAGCAGAAATTCTGACAAAGAGATTACTGACCTTCAATTAATCGATATTTGAAAAACAATCATATTCATGGACAAAAGTCAATCGACTGTCGCACAGATTCATAAAGACTTGATATAAGTAGTGCTTTTGGTCTAATATTTGAGAATACTAATTTTGATGGCGAAGTGGTAGCTGTATGGCCAAGAATACAGAAGACTACTCAATTTCATCGGTAAAGAAGGTACTCTTTACAAACAATTAGTCGTGTCAATGATTCATCGCAATTATGGAACAGTATTGCTGTGCCTAGTCCGGCAGTCTTGGCCGAGCTATGATGCTACACTCGTGGATAGTCAAAAGATCTGGGGGGAAATCCACAATGCTTTCGAGGAAATATGTCAGAATACTGCATTTTTGCGTACGCTCTACCAGCGCGATTGCAATACCGCGACAGAACAGATATAGATAGAAACAGGATCGGCGGTGAGCATTCACATCAGGATCCGGACTAAATACCAGGTTGCACCAGTAGACACAGGGAGAAAAGGAAAGCGATCGAAGCGAAAACAGCACGGCATGAAGAAAAAAACGAAGAAAAGACTTGAAAGCCATATGAACGAGCTCCGTCAGGAGGAACCTAGCAGGCTGGAGGAAATCCAGGTCGAGGAAAGGGGGCCTCGACGGATTCCGGGGGGGCAAAATGGAAGCCGAATTCGCCACGAAATACAGCAAAAAGACGCTCGTTTGCGAAGCAATCAGCGAGAGATATGGAGACATACCATGATGGAGCACGGAAGGGGCGGGCGTCTCCGACGAAACGGCGGCGGTCCGAGCTTGGGGAATCTCTGCTGCACCTCGCTGCGTGCTCGGAAAGGAAAGGCTGCTTCTTCGCAAACAGGTTTCTGATATAGCAAGGTTCTCTTCCCGGACGCAGAAGATGGAAAAAACCCTAAAATCTTCCGGTTTCACACTGGGGCCTCTTTTGTCCGGACAATCGGCGAAAAAAACAGAAGCTTTCAGAATCCCTTCCTTTGTTTTCTTCTTCTGGCATTTCCGTGATCACCTTCTTCAAACTCGTTTTGCTAAAAAAACTTTTTTTTTTTTTTTTTTTGGTCGATCTATTCTGAATTACCTTGCTCGACTTTGTTTTGCTTCTTCTTTTTTTTCCGTCGATCGATTCTGAATTACCTTGTTCGAACTTGTTTTGCTCATTTTTGGCTTTTTTTTTTTTTTCGGTCGATCGATTCTGACTTACCTTGCTCGAACTTGTTTTTGCTCATTTTTGGCTTTTTTTTATTTTTTTCGGTCGATCGATTCTGTCTTACCTTGTTCGATTTGTTTTGCTTTTTTTTTTTTTTTTTTTAGTCAGTCAATTCTGAATTACCTTGTTCAAACTTGTTTTGCTAATTTTTTTTAAAAAATTTGGGTCGATCGATTCTGAATTACCCCGTTCAAACTTGTGTTGCTAATTTTTTCTTTATTTTTTCTCATTCGATCAATTCTGACTTACCTTGTTCAAACTTGTTTTGCTTTTTTTTTTTTTTTTTTCGGTCGATCAATTCTGAATTGCCTTGTTCAACTTTGTTTCGCTATATTTTTTTTTTTGGTGGATCGGTTCTGAATTACCTTTTTCAAACTTGTTTTGCTAATTTTTTTCATTTCTTTTTCGATCGATCGATTCTTAATTACCCTATTCAAACTTGTTTTGCTATATTTAATTTTTTTTCGGTCGATCAATTCTGAACTACCTTGTTCAAACTTGTTTTGCTATATTTTTTCTTTATTTTTTTTCGGTCGATCAATTCTGACTTACCTTGTTCAAACTTGTTTTGCTAGATTGAAGTGTGGCGATGGAGGCTCGACACAACAGACGAAGAAACAGAAGTGCGGACATATTATATATACTAATGCATTTTTTTTTTTTTTTTCCGTCAATCAATTCTGAATTACCCTGATCAAACTTGTTTTGCTTTTTATCTTTTTTTTTCCGGTCAATCCATTCTGAATTACCTTGTTCAAACTTGTTCTGCTAATTTTTTTTTATTTTTTTTTCGGTCGATCGATTATGAGTTACCCTATTCAAACTTGTTTTGCTATTTTTTATAAAAAAAATTCCAGTCGATCGATTTTGAATTACCTTGTTCAACTTTGTTCTGCTCAAATTTTTTGATTTCTTTTCGGCAGATCGATTTCTAAAGCTTTAGATTCGATCGAACACTACCCTATAACGTCTCGGCTCGTTCGCATCTGCTTCAACAACTCACCAAAGCCGATCAGGCAGAAGACCTTGGCCAAGATGCCTACATTTTTGTAATGTCTATTGCAAATTACAATAGAGGAAACCAATCGCAGTTCGTATGGAGGGAAATGAACAGTAAGATAACCGCATTTCCCCCATAATGCTGCTCTAAGGTCAAATGTGGGATATGAGCTGCGATTGGTTTCCTCTAGAAGAGACGATACGGAACGTATGGGAGGAGGATTAATGTCATAAGCTGATTGGGCAGCAAATTGAGGCGATATCAACAAGGAATCAAGGATACAAATATGCTCATGTCATTCGATAGAACAAGTTTAACATTGCAGATATGTGTAAAGAGGTTTGTAATATGAGACTCTCAACAATCCCATGCACAACATGTGCACAACTCTTCATTTTACTAAGAGAAAATTACCCACAAACTCTTAGCAAATTTATAAATTACATTATATTGCCCAAATAAGCGTCTGGTTTTATCACTAATCGATTGACACCTAATCGTTGCTCACTATTTGATTCTATCCTTCTCTTATTAATCGCTTCCATCAATCTCTTCTCGTGTTCATCGATTCATAATCTTCCTACTGCTATCTACGAATTGCTTCCTACGCCCTACTGCTGTTTCCCTATCGATTCCCTTTCTTTTGTATTCAACGAACAAAAGTTAGTGTAATCTCGGGGTCTAATTAATATCGTGCAAATCAATTAATCGAACGTTAATTTTCAGCGACAGATAAAAGTAAGCCTTAATATGTAACTAATAAACTTGTCAGGCGATTCTTCGATCAAAATTCTCCTTTCTCTAAATCTGTTTTCAGGGGGGGGAAAAAGAAGAAGAAGCCCTCTAACAGGATCAAGCTTTATCGATTTGGAAATACTCAAATTACCCATCGATTCCCTTACTTCGGCATCCGATTAACAGAAAGTTAATGCGATCTCGAGATCCAATTAATCCGGCGCCAATCAATCAATCAGACGTTAATCGACAGCGAGAGATGATGATTCTTTGTTCCTTTTCAGAATCTGTTTGTATCTATTTGGAAAATATTGTTATTGTAATAAGATCATATCATAAGGTCACATTTTATCGTATCATTTTTCACTATTAAGACTCAGGAGTATATGAATTAGGGTTAGGGTTAGGGTTAGGGTTAGGGTTAGGGTTTTCTGCTCCCGCTCCGAACCAGACCTGTCTGCTGCTCGCCTGCTCCGCGCCGCTCTCCGCTCGATCCCGTTTCTCTGCCTCTTCGTCTCTTCGATTCCCAAGAGGAGTAGGAGCTGAGCCATTCTAGTCGAATCGAACGATGAGCTGGACCAGCCATGGCAAGGACAACGACGACCTCGTGCACACGCTGCACAGTGAGTGGCCCCTCTTCTTCTTCTTCTTCGTCTTCTTCCTTTCTCTTCTCCATCGGCGGCGGCATTCGCATCGCCATCTTTGTTTTTTCCTCGGAAAAACAGGTTGCCGACGCATGTGTTTTGGTTGTGCATTTTGCGAGTTGGCTGTTAGGGTCCTGTGTTTTGATACGTTTTACTGAGTTGTTAGTCGTCCACTCATCCGCAGATGGAATTCTGTTGAAAATACCATGGATCTGGAAAGATCTTGGCATTTTCAACATTGATGGGTAATTTGGTGTTAAACTTGATATTATCTGCTGTTAAACTTTGTCACAAGTTCGGGAGAAACATTTCTTCGCATTGATGTGTGTAATTCGGTGTTTTTCATTTATCGGAGCTCGTAAAAGGTAATGCATCATAGGAAACGGCAAATCACTTCCGATATTTAGGAAAGGGGTAGAAGATTAGTGAGATTGTTTTGCTCTTATTATATAGAAGGTTGGTAAAAAGATTTAAATAAGAAATAACGAGATTGTTGCAGACAATAGCTATATGGGTTCGTTATGCGGGATGTTGAAAAAGTTAACCCTACATGCCCTAAGTTGGGTGCTTTAGAGTTTTCCTTGTATTTCAACCTGGGCCTCAAAACCAAATTTTATTTGCTGTTCTTCCAGAAAACAATATTCTTACCTCAGCCACGGCCATGGAAGCAATGAAGCAAATCGATAGAGCAGACTATGTTCCACAGGGCTATGCTCCATATGCAGATTGTCCTCAACCAATAGGTAGCCAAAGAGATTTCTCTTTTGTTAACCTTCACATGTATTTATTTTTTGGATTTTGATATGGGTCTGCTCAAGGAAGCACGTTAAACATGATTTTATCATTTCTTTTATTGTTTCAATAAAAAGAGGTTGTTCATCTCTATTTTTCAGATTCCCGAGGATACTTTGGTCTCTTAGAGTATTGATGCATCTTTCCTTTTTTTCATTTCTTTATAACCGTATTGTAATTATCTTTCATGAATTGCTTTATGGCAGGATATGGTGCAACCATATCAGCACCTCATATGGTAAGAGTCGAGTGCATTACAAATGCTTTCGAATCTGTAAACCATCGACGATCAAATTACTAACATAAGGTTCATTTTACTTATTCCAGCATGCATATTGCCTTTCCCTTCTTTCAGATTTTATGAAGCCTGGTTCGTCTGTCCTCGATGTTGGATCTGGGTCAGGTTATTTGACAGCTGTCTTTGCATTAATGGTAATGTTAGAAAGAATGTATTCATTCTTATGGCACGTCAACTTATTTTTTTATCCATGTTACTCAGAGTGCACAATCATATGAGAATTTCTTTGCCTCATATATTGGTTGCTTTTTAATTGCAAGATTTTATTTATGCAGATGCATATTCTGTACATCATTGTTAATGCCACTTAGAATCAAGCCTTCATATTGATTGCGATGTTTAGTTCTTTTCTTAGGTGTTGAAGGAGAATATATTTTCTCCATTCTACACATCAATCATGAATATATTTTGGTCACATTGACTGGCTGATTGCATAGGTTTCGCAGTATCTGTTTTTATTTATTCATTTGAGTTTCTGGTTTGTCAGATGCTTTATCTAGCATTTCTTACTGTAACAACCTAGATGACATAAAAACCCAAATCATCTAGGTGGTGTTCGCAATTGAGGATAACACCAGAAGCTGTTCCTTGTAGTTGTGATGGGAGGTGTTGTCCAGGGTTTGCTGTAAAATTCATAAGAGGCTGCAGGCTAACCATTTTTGTATCATTTCGAAGCTACTAGTTCGAATATCTTACAAAGTCTTTATGTCAATCATATATTTTGTAAAATTTGAGTGGGTTGGCTGACATATATCAAGCATAGTCCTTCACGAGATTAAAACAGTTTGGGATTCTTACAACTTGGGTTACGAGGATCTTTTCACTGTCTCCTTTCAAAGGTTGGGGAGACTGGAAGGGCTGTTGGGGTTGAGCATATATCCGAGCTTGTGGAACGTTCTATCGAAACAATAAAGAAAGGAAAAGCTGCCCATCTTCTAGAAAATGGAAGACTTTCGATCCACTGTAAGCAATACTGAATGCTTTATCGAGTCAAGATTTTTTGGTTGTCTTCTCAGAGAGTATTCACATTTTTTACGACAACTCTACAGCCACTGATGGTAAGCTGGGATATGCTGAAGCAGCTCCATACGATGCTATTCATGTGGGGGCAGCAGCTGCTGGTAATGCTATTTCAGTATAATTTTATTATTTTCAATGTAAATATTCTATTATTTTCTTATCAGAATTGCACGATGATTTTAGAACTTCCGGATGCTCTTATACAGCAGTTAAAGCCTGGAGGTCGGATGGTCATACCAGTGGGTAAAGCAATGCAGGTTTGCTTTGTAACTTAGATATAAGCTTGGATTGACTAATGCTGTGACTAGATTTGCTGAAGAGTCGACTGATTTCCTTGAGACGCATTTCAGATTACCCCTAGGTTTAAAATAGCAAGATCACAATGAATCTAGTCTGTACCAATGAAATTCTTTTGAGAGCCAGGGGATGTTCTTTTATAGACTTGAATTGTTTGGACATTTCCACAATAACACTGTAGTTTGAACACATTCTCTTTGCCTTGTTGTCATGCAGGATCTTATGGTTATCGATAAACTACTGGATGGGTCTCTGAAGAAACATTCTGAAATGGGTGTCAGATATGTGCCTCTTGTTTAATAGCCCATTAATTGAAGCAGACATCAACCTGGAGGAAATGTATGTAGTCAGTTAGCTGTTGAAAGTGTACAAAGTCCGTTTTGAACATGTTGTATATGCTTTCTGTCATGGGACATCATACCATATAGTCAAAGTGAATGCATCCATGCTTGTCTGTTCACAAAGCTGAAAAGTTCCTAACATGTTCTTCAAGAAATAAAATAGAAAGGCATCTTTTAAGAACTTGGATCGTCATGTGTTGCATTTTGCGTAAAACATGTCAAATTCCGTTAAAAATGTAAACCTTTTGAATAAGACACTGATTGCTTTTAAATTGCAACCTTTGAAATTAGAATGCCAATCACATTTGAAGATTCGCCACCGGCCATCAATGATCGAAGTTAGCATGGCGATCACTTTGCGTTCATTCATTGAATGGAAGAAGACTCAATAGGGAAATGCCAAAAGACAAAAGCAGATCTTGGCACCAAGAATTAACACACCGGTTGTTGGAGGTTCTATGCTAATGATGGATTGGCAAGGATGGGATTACAGACATTAATCTGTTGTGGCATCATTGTAGGGTGTTTCACAAGACAATTATCACTATCTTTTGTGTTTTCATGAGAATAGAGATAACATAGAGAGAGTGGATGCTTGAGCTTGTCACAGATGATCATGACAGAAAACCACATTGGGCTGCTCATATAAGAAAACACATGTCAAGTATATACATACCCTAAACCCTAAATTGCTCAGTTGCAGAGCATGATTGAGGTTTAACATCTCATTCCATGAGCCAAGTCCTCACCAGGCAGAACAGTGGGCAGAGATCGTCTTGTGGGTGAAACTTGATGCAGGTTTTGGCCTCACAAAAAAAGGTGCTTTGGTTAGGAATCTAGCCACAACGTATATGCATCGACTTTTGTCGGATCGAGATCGCACTTGAGAATATGCTCACGATAACACCCGTCGTTCACCGGATAACATTGCATAGATGCCACCAGATAATGCAGTGGGTTCTACTGGAGGTCGAGAGAAAAAAACCAGATGAGCATTTGCTAGAAAAAAACACGAATGACGAGATTGTGCACATGCGCACACTTGAATGGATCGTCGGAGGATCGAGATGGAGAGGTCGAAGCTTTCAAAGCCCATGCCAGAAGCTCTCGCTATGTTCTATGCTTTCTACGCATAGCATGCACTATATGCAATGCACAGTATGTGTGCATACATAGAATGGGTGCTGCTAAAAGAAGACAAGATCTACATACAAATTAAGAATGACAAATGTAATATGTTTTGTAAACAATGACATCATTCTCATTTGTTTCAGATATATGTTCTTATACGAAATTATTGTCTTGCTTTTCCCACTCCCTTAGTTGTAGTCACATGCAATGTATATGATTTACCCATTTGGATTATTGTAGCCATTTGGCACTCTTTATATAACTAACTATGTATATGATTTACCCATTTGGATTATTGTAGCCATTTGGCACTCTTTATATAACTAACTGACATGATAAATTCTTGGGGAAAAAAACGAATGATAAGTGTATGTGTCCATGTATGTGTGTGTGTGTGTATGTATGTATGTATGCATGCATGTGTGTATGTATGGACGTGTTTGTATGTGTGAATGAATGTATGCTGCTGGAAAAACAATAAGTATGCACATACATACATGCATACATACATGTGTGGTGTGGTTCAATCTATGCATGCATGTGTGCATGGATGCATGCATGCTGCATGAGTGTATTGTATGGATGCATGCATGCATCCATGCACACATGCATGCATA
>JBBBWG010016224.1:0-16177 GCA_037176905.1 Azolla pinnata
GAAAGACTAAGACTTTACGTGGGTGAAGACAAATGGTATGTGCTACGTCCACTTGTATGCCACCAGCTTACGGCTCTTCGGGAGATTCGGGGAAATCCCGATCTACGTAATCTTCCTTGCCGTAAGACTGTAAGCTCCCGACCGTAATCCCGGCTAAGTGTTACTTCCGTCAGCGCGTAACTCCCGACTACAATACTTAGATCGTACACACAAGAGACAAGACAAAATATAGACGCCAAGCTCTTCTTATTATACAATTACGGACTCCATACAAGACAGACCCCACGGTCTTATATACAAGTTTTGGTGTCCTTTCGGATCACTGGAATCCTATTTACATACGTCGGTTCGGATCTAAAACCCGACTCCCCGTTTTCCCGTAACCCGTATTCCCGACTGTCTTATTTTCCGTAAAATTACGTAATTACGGCTTCGCCGTAATTCCGTAAATCCCGGCCAACAGGGTATAGAACAAGGTTTTGAATACATGGCACATTATTCGTGAAAGTGAATAATGTTCTAGAGTTTTAGATGCAGGATGGAAATCTCATATTCCTTTCTGTGTAAAGGTGTTTCTTTGGCGTGCTATGATTGATGGGTTGCCTTTGGCTATAACTTTAAAACGAAAACACATTTCTAGTGGTGTGTGTCTTTTGTACGACGATTGATGAAGATTCTTGATACAAGTTTATATCTTGCCATGTTAGTAAAGGTATATGGATAGTTATACCACAACTATGGGGGTCGTTAACTGGAAATATATTGTCACATTTTCAATGGGTTTTCATTGAAGGTAATATAGTTTTAACAACCCCAACATATAAGTTTATGTTTGATTATCTGAGATACTTGGGCATATGGTATATTTGGAACTTGTAGAATGGTTTCTTATTTAATGAGCTTTCTGGAGTATCTCAACACATATGCAAGATAAGAGGAAAGTTGATTTGATGGTTTTCACAATTATGTTTTATAGGAACTTTATCTCTAGATGATAAGTCAGATTGATGTCGTTTTGTATTGTAGCACCTTAGAAAGTTGCCCTTATCATATCGCTACTTTTGAAGTAGTTTCGATAACAAGATTTTTTTTGTATTGTAAGTGCTGTTTTAATACAAACATACATCTATAAAGAGAGACTGGGGTATTTCCTGGAAATGAGTTTTTGCCCCTCCATGGAATTCTTCAGAAAACCCCTCTTGCCGTTGAAGTGATCGTGTCTGCACCTTCTCCGCCCTACAGCCACCCTTTGTTTACTGTTGCAACGATGGGTAAAATCGCCAAGAGCGCAAAGAAGTTCGTGAAGAAGCACCTCAAGTCTACCATCCAGCAGAGACGCAAGCTGAAGCCCATGAAGCAAGCCTTCAAGAAGAAGAACAACTCACTCTCAGGTATGCTTCATCTGCTGCTTGCAATGGCAACATAGCCAAAAACACTCCGCTATAAATAATTTCCGAGCGTTCTTCTTTCAGAAATTCATATATTCGTCAATTTCCCTTTCGTGTTTAAGTCAGCGCAATACAAAAGTTTTAACTGAAAAAGAGGACTGGTGAGAGCTATGTTACGTGGTTTGTGTTCAAATTAATATAGAGAAAGGCCTCCTTATTGAAATTCATGCTACTTAACTAAGTTGGGTATTTAAGTTCGTGTCCAAAGTATTTGAAATTTTATGATTGGTTTTGGATGTAGGGTTTGATTTGTGAACGGTGCATGAATAGTAGAATTTAGAGCTAAAGTAAAAACTTTGTTGGAGTTCTAGACTTGGAGAGGATTCGTGCCAATTCAAGATTTATTTTCTCTAGTACATTGGGTCTGAGGTTCAAGGTTTATTGTATTTTAAGTTTACTGCTGATTTTGGATTCGAGGCGTTGTTAACAAATGGTTCATAAAGTTTGTGGGGTTTAGACTAAAAAATAGGTTTTTGGCCGTGCTAGAATCTGGAGCTTTTTCTTCATTACATTTGTTTTTTTATTTTGTTAATTTAGCATTTAACTTCTCAGATATTTGGTTGCTTTGGATTCAAGTTTTAGGGTATTTAGAGTCTTATAGGTTTAAATTTTAGGTTTTTAGCCATAGGGGTATTTATGGCCTTCGTTTTAGGTTACCTTACATGGGTTGGTTAGGTCTTAGATTGTCGAGTAAGCTTTTTGTGAACTTGATTTTTTGTTTCTTTTCTTTTTGCATAGGTAAAAGTGGACGGAAGAAAGTTGTTCAAAATGGCTGCAAACAAGAGGGACAAGTTGACATGAAGAAGTAATAAATTGCTAGCAAATTTTTATTCAAATAAAAGTATAGTCTTTTCATCTTAATTGGTTTTATTTTGATTTCTCAGAGAAATCAAAGACATGAGTGCAGATGAGTTTCTTGATGGGGATTTCTTAGATGATGAAAACACTGATGAGAACGATTCTCTATCACAAGATGAAGATGACAGTGATCTCATTGATAACTTGGTCATTGAGGTATAGAAATTTCTCATATGGTTTTGTTTCGTCAAATTTTTATTAGCTATGATAGTAAGCATATAACTATGCCAATGAATGAAGTACAGGATAACTCGATCCTATATATTATTTGATTCTAATACAGGATGGAGAAGGGGATTTTGTGGATATTACACCTGCTGAGCTTCAAGATGACGATGTTTCAGAAGGTATGACATGGCATACTCCTTTGCCTTCATAAGAACACCACATGTTGGACTTTGCTTTGCAATTAATTACATCAAACATTCTTCTTTGAATCTGTGTAAAAACAAAAACTTATTTAAGATTTTCATGAGTTGATTATGATCAGACGACGACGAAGGTTCATCCTTGCAATCCCAAAACAAGATGCTTGTTTCTGAGGTGGAAAAGCACAAAAAACAGCTCCAACTATTGAAACAGAAGGTATGTTTGAAGTAAAATTGTAATTGATCCTCTTGAAAGCTGTGTACATGCAGCAGCAATGTGTTCCATCACTTTCTAGAACAAGTGTTCCATTCATCTCTATATCAATTTATTATTGCAAAGAAAATTTGTAAACATAAATGTCTTGCTTTTGTGAAAATATGATTCCGTTTTAGTAGGGCGCTCTCACTCTCTCTCTGGTTGAATATTTGAAAACTAACTTCTTCTGGGTACCTCATATTTTCATTTGTGATCATTGAACACGTATTTATATTTTTCTTCTAACAGGATCCAGAGTTTTTCAAGTTCCTGGAGGAGCATGATAAAGAACTGCTTGATTTTGAAGATGATGAGGTGTTGTTTTCTGAAGTCTCTTTCCAAGTTCAATTTAATAATTGTGGAACACGTTGCCAGGTAATTTTTGTGTTGTTTTTCAAACTGTTCCATTCTTGATGATGCATTCTTTCTATTACGCAGGAAGAAGAAACTAATGGAAAAGTGGATAGGTCTTTCGAGGATGGCCAAGAGGCACCTGCATCTTGCCTAACAATGTCACTGATAGAATCTTGGTGTAAGTTAGTGAAGGAAAAGAATCATATGGGAGCTCTTTGTAACCTCCTAAAAGCATATCGTACAGCTTGCCACTATGGTGATGGAGAAGACGATGAATTTGCAAATAAGTACAATATATCCAGTAGTCATGTTTTCAACAAGGTTATGTTTTTCACCGTATCTGAGGTAGATGGTATTTTTCGGAAGATGCTTGGGATGGATATGAAGGAAACAGCGCGTTTTGACGCAGAGAAATGTGCTCGGTGGAAGAAGTTCCAGCCTCTTGTGAAATCTTATCTTGGGAATACACTGCACATCTTGACTCAAATGACTGATAATCAAATGATCTCATTCACATTAAAGCGAGTCAAGGCTTCCACTTGCTTTTTAGGAGTAATACCAAGATTCGCACGCAAATACCTCAAAGTATTGCTCATCAATTATTGAATAATCTGTTTTGATTATTAATCTCTTGAAATCAATTGCATAACCTGACGCTTATTTCTTCTTGTTTCAAGGTTGCGCTTCATTTTTGGGG
The DNA here is from genome assembly GCA_037176905.1 of Azolla pinnata. Classification (NCBI taxonomy): domain Eukaryota; kingdom Viridiplantae; phylum Streptophyta; class Polypodiopsida; order Salviniales; family Salviniaceae; genus Azolla; species Azolla pinnata. Next base: position 3,982 of record JBBBWG010016224.1, read on the forward strand.
GAGAGGGGAAGGATCTGTCTCATTGATTGCTTTCATGTTTATTCGAGAGATGTGTTTGCTAATGGGCACTGAACATTTGGATGCATGCCTAAAAGGTATATATAAAGAGTTCTCAGCGAATTCCAAGTTTGTTAGTGCAGCTGCAATTCCCCGGATTCGCTTTATGATCAATTGCGTGGTGGAGTTATTTGGTATCGATCTTGCTGCATCGTATCAGCAAGCTTTCATGTTTATCAGGCAACTAGCCATTGTTTTGAGAAATGCACTGACCATGAAAACTAAGGTATATGTGTGGAAAAAATACAGTGAGCTGGATTAGAGAATAATTTTATCATTATTATCATGGACATGATTCCCTTTTGTATTCTAGTCATGTTTTGCTAAATGGTTGTGCTAATTGGAATCTATTGGATGCCTGCATTATCCACACTACTGACATATACAGAAAGAACAGAGTACGATGTTTTTCTCTTTCACATTTCAGTCCTTTTATTGCAGGAGTCATATACAAATGTTTACAACTGGCAATATATCAACTGCCTGCAACTCTGGGTGCATGTGCTTAGCACATATGCCAGTAAAAAGGAACTTCTTCCTCTTGTATATCCAGTAACACAAATAATTACTGGAGTGGCACAGCTAGTACCAACGACACGATACTTCCCTTTGCGGGTGCACTGTGTGAAGCTGCTCAATAAGATTGCAAAAGAAACCGGAACTTTTATACCAGTTGCACGTCTGCTTCTAGAAATGTTGGAGTTTAAAGAGTTGAACCAATCACCAACTGGAGGAGTTGGGAAATCTATTGATTTTAACTCTGTACTTAAGGTAACTGTTTTGTGCTCTACTATGAATGTCGACACTATGTGGACATCATGTTGCTTTTCTTCAGTTGACTATTTTTATGTGAGTTGAAGTTAGGTTCTAGACTTGTGTCCTGGTCCATGTCCGTAAGATAAGGAAAAGAGTAGAATATTTTGGGCGACTTTGATTAATTTCTCCCATGCCCACCTAGATGAGCAGTTCTTATAAATGGTAGTGATCGTTGTCTTTCATAGGCTAATCTGCCTCTTAGAAATGTTATATGTAATTTAATCAAGGGATGGGAATGAGCACTTGACCACAGATTTTAATGGCATGGAGAAAAACAAAACAAACGTCTGAGGCTATTAATAATTAATGCTATGTCAAAATAGAATGTGCTTGATTTTCTTTAAGTAATCATACTTCCAGCATTTTACCTGATGGATGAACATGTAGGTGTCAAAAGCTACTCTGAGGACACGTGCTTTCCTAGATGAATGTGTTGCTGTGACAGTAGAAGAACTTGCAGAGCATCTCACGCAGTGGAGCTATGCAATTGCCTTCCCTGAGCTAGCATTGATTGCTCTTATTGGGTTGCGCCGCTTCGCAAAAGAAACTAAAGTCGATCGTTTCCGACGTCAAGTGAAGCAGCTAGTCGATCATGTACTTGATTCTTTTTCCATTTGCTTTTAATGTTGTGTGATTTAATGCATATTGTCACAAAAAGAATTTTTTAAGGGGTAATGGAAACAAAAAAGAGTCCAAGGTCATAATACATGACCCATTACAACCCTGTTTCCAGTCTGGGCTCTGAAGGCAGGAACTCTGAGAATCATCCTGGTGGATTCTGTACGATTATAGTGCAGGAATTTATCGTTTGTTTCAATCTTATGATTTGAAAATCTGGATATGGTTTCAGATTGAGCAGAACATTGAATATGTTTCAAGGAAGAGAAGCAGTGTCAATTTCTCTCCCAAGGATGCTCAAATGGTGGCTGATTTCTTGCAGGTTTGAACTCAAATAAACTATGGTCTAATCAAGATGTTGCCCCCTAGTTTTCAAATTGGATTGGCTCTTTAGTACATCAAAGTCTACTTACAAGTTACAATGACAAAAAGTGCATTATTGTAATTCTAATATTTGCATGTGACAAATTTATAACTATGAGAAACATGACTACAATTGTTAGTCAATATGAGAACACACCAGATAACGATTGTCTTCATCCTGATAAAATAGTCCTGAAAATATGTAGCTAACGGTATGTGTTTTGCTATAATGTTTGCAAACCTTAGAGAGTCATTTTTTTCTTTGTTTTTGTGCTCAGGAAGAAAAGCTTGCAGGTTCAAGCCCCCTATCAAAGTATTTGAGTAGCCTGAGGCAGGGTGCCAAACAACGTCGTGCAAATATCCATGCATCGAGGTAACTTAAGTGTACAAAGATTTTTGAGTGTTTCAACATGCATTCTCAATCTACACATTTGAGTCGATTTGCAGTGTATATTCGGTAACTATAATATTTCACTAGGAATATGATTGAACTCTGTCATTGAGGCCATCCTAACTTCTCAAATGCTATGAATGGGCTGTTATATATGCTATAAGACATCAAGGGCGTAATTATATCGCCAAGTGTGAATTGTTACCATTATATAATATATGTGGATTTTATCTACTGATCAAGGGATTATATAACTGCATTAAACTGCTCCTCAGAAGCATGGAAATAGATTGTTTCTGTTTATTGATGTAAAGGTCTATTGAAGAATGTTTTTGTTGCATTGCAGTGTGGTTCTGAAAGAAGAGCAGCTAGATGATCCCCGTTTGACTGCTGAAGAGGAAGATGAAGGGGCACATAATGTCTTTACCTCAGATTGGCTTCCTCCGAAGAAGGATAAGATGTATTCCTTTATTTTCTTTTGCCTCTATTTACAGCTCTTTTTCATGACGTGCTTTGTTGCATCTTTGTTTGTTAAAATAGACAAGTGTGTTATGTATATATGGGTAGAATTCATTTCTTCTGCAAATCAATCACTAAAATTTCTGCTCCCTCATCAGTTTATCTCAGGAGGACAAAGATCAAGCATCAAAGGATAGCGAATCAGGCGATGCTAGGGGTAGCGAAAATTCAGATGCTGAAGATCTTGTGGAAGAGCTTGAGATGTCCTCCGATGATGGTGATGATACGAATGGACTGGCATCAAGTGATGATGATGGTGGTGGCAATGAAGAAGTCAAGTTTAGAGCGAATGGAGGTGGTCTGAAATCCCGCTCGACGAAGAAATGGAAGAAACCAAATCGTGGTGACAGGCATCAAAATCAAAATCAGCCTAAAATCTCTTCAGGAAGAACAGGCATGATCAACAAGCCGAAGAGGAAAGGAAACAAAATCTCTCACAAGAAGAGTAGAAACGCGCAAAAATAAAAAGAAACCAAAAAACAGAAAGCCCAACCGCCGCCAAAAAATGTGATGCTTCTACAGCTAGAGCATTTTTGTATTTTTCTTATTTGGTATCTGAAAGGATAGATTACATGGAAGAGATACCATATACCGATTCCAGTTTTGAAAGGAGAGGCGATTCATTGCCAAACGGGTTTTTGGTGACTATGAGAGTGGAATTATTTAATTTTGGAAGCGATGAATCTGTCTACACGCATTCGGTCTATATATATTTTGCTCAAGCAAAAGAAATCTAATGCTAAAATCTTGTGAAGATGGCAGGCATGGAGAGGTGGCTATGGAAAGTCTTTTTTGTATTATTTGTGCACTACCTTTGGTAGGTCCATTTTGTTCCAACTCACTAGTTTCTAAGCTATGAAGCTTCAAGAACATGTATAAATATTGTGCTCCTTGCACCTTGATTACAGGGAGAGGTGAATGGCACCAATTACAGAATCCTAAGTTTACCTTCTTATTTCTTGATTTCGTTTCCTCATAGCCAATTTCTTGACTCTTGTTTACCCATTTGTGACATCGCCAAGGAATGCTATATGGCAAATGCTCAATCGGTTGAGCCCAGTCATGAGAGTACTCGAGGGTCTAGTTAGGTGGTGATCCTTGGAATCCTCTCAGGAGATGAGCTTATTAGGGAGCAGAAAGACCCCTAGAATGGGCAAGGAGAAGCAAGATTCTTAAGTCCTTTGGCAATGCATGAATTTGTGCAGACCCAGGTGGCAAGCTAGCTAGTGGGCCTTCGGATAGATCTACCAAGGGATACCACCATAATTGGAAGTGGTCCAAATGACCACCAAATCAGAAAGGCAGCAACTGATACCACTCGGGTTACTCACTCCTTCAACTCATTAGCGTGAATTCGGATGTCAGCTTGCTGACAATCATCTTCATCTACTTGGACTCGATCGAGCAAGATACTCCCATTTATCTCCACATAGTGTGACTCAAGTGCAGAGGTTAAGTTGTGGATAGTGCCCATATTGCCCTCGAGTGCGAATAATGTAGGCATGTATATATATGACATTGCTGGTATTATAAGTTTAGGGTTAGGGTTTTGGGTTTTGGGTTTAGGGTTTAGCTGAATATTTTGGTTGATTTGGATTTGGTTAATCTGCATTTCTAGGACCATGCTTTTTTTGCTTTACACAGGCAAAAACTACAAAAATTTGACTCTAGTGTTTTTTTACAAGACTCTCACTTGTTATCTTCTTATGGCTTCTTGCACATCTGTGTCTCTCTCCCTCTCTGCTTTCTCTGGTTTGCTCAAAAACCCACAATCTTAAACCTCTTTGAAAGAATCCTCAATAATTCTTTTCTCACTTTTCTTCTCACTCTGTCCCTCCCCCCCCCCCCCCCAACGTTTTTTTCCTTCTTTTGCAGGTAATGCTAGCTATGGGTCGACCCAAATTGGCATATATTCTGGCCCCAATTCAAGAGGTACTTTTGGGTCTCATTTGGTTGGTTTTATGGAAAATCGTGCGGTTTTTTAATTTTGTTTCTCGGAATGCCGTAGAGTCAGTGCATTCACTGAAGCGTTAAGAGAATTTTATTGTATTTTCACATGGATGCGAAAATTGTGAGAATTGTGGTTTGTGCGGATTCATGAATGTGGAAAATGTGAGAATTTTGGGTTTGTATATCCACGGATAGGGAAATGTGAGAACTCTCCTCTGTATGTATATTTGGGTGTGGAAATGTGAGACATGCAATATGCCTTATATGCTCCTGTAGGCGTGAAATGTGGATGTGCTACTGTATATCCAGTGATGCGAAGTATGTGTTATCTCTTTCTAAATGTGAGAAATCTGGGGTGTTTTGTATATCGTACACATATGAAATTTCTAGTTTTGGATGTGTGGGTCCTTCAAGTGGGAAAAGTGTGATACGTGTTATCTGTGTGGATAGATGTGGAATTGCGAGATACCATGTGGATGTGTTAGAGGTTTGAAGTGTGACATACTCTGGAAGTGTTATATATCCCCATGGACATGTAATTTATATCCATGTATCTACAAGTGAGGAACGTAGAATATGTTATACGTAAATGTGATTGTGCTTATGTATCCAGTCATCCAAGCTGCAAAAAAATCTGCTCATCAGCTGGAATTCCTTGTTTTTCCATGCATCAAGGCGTGAGAACTGTATTTTTCTGCATCTATGCGTTAGTGTCAGAAATGTGGCTTGGTAGTATGTAGATCCATGTATCAGTCTCGTGATTTCTGACATATTCATGCATTTGAAGTTGAAGAGACGTGGATATATGAGTATAACATATGGATTGAACGTGTGACAATCAATCTTATCCACGTCTGAATTTTCAAATATACAGCCTCTTGGTGCAGTGAGAATGTATGGAGACAGCGACCTGCAAGACAAATAAAAGCTTTGGTTGGGAAGAATAGCTGCTTCCATGGCTGCAGCCGCAAAAAATTTATGCTAAGAGTGAGAAATAGTCAACTAGAAGAACCGGTGACAATTGACAACTCATCCGGTCTGGTTTGTTAGGAATCTGATTGTATTATGATGTGAAAGTGAGAATTTTATGCATTGAACTTAGCAGTTGTTTTGTATGAAGACGGCCATGTCTATTGTCATTGATGAAACTACTGTATTTGGTGCTCAATCAATGTGAGATAGTAGTTTCATTTCCTTGGGTAAAAGAGTACAATGTTTTCTAGATTAGGAAGAATGGAAGTTAGTCATTCATTCTTGCATGTTACATCTAGGTGTATCCTCTCTTTTGAACTAAGAAAATTATGGAAGTTAATGCATAAAACTTAGAAATGCTTCACACATGTTCTCTTGATAATAGAGGTGAGCTGAAAGTTTTACTTGACACAAAGATGTTCATTTTTATGGGTAAATGAGTACAAATTTTGCTGATTAGAAAGAGTGGAATTCAATCATCATTGTAACAAGCTATAGTGATTCAATTCACACTTTCGAATTAAGGAAGTTAGGAAGATAATCCATATAAATAGAACCAAGTTCTTAACACATCGCTCTTGATAAGAGAAGTTAGCTAAAATTTTAACTTAAGTCAAGGATGATTTCTGAACCTAAAGTGCCCATGGCTGTGACAACAGTTCTTGTTGTTGGTGGTGGGGGAGTTGGGTTGGAGGTAACGAAAACGTTGGCAAAAGCAGGATCCTGGGTGACAGCTTTTCAGAGAAGTGACAAATTCCGGAAAAACATCGAAGAGCTAGGAGCAATGCTCAGCATTGGAGATGTGATGGAACTTCCCACGATCGAGAAAGCTCTTCGATCCAACACATTTGATGCTGTTGTTTGCACAGTTGGTGAGAGCTTCATAATTGAAAGGATATTCCTTGTTTTTCCAGCAAAAACAAAATTTAAAGAGAGAAAACTTTATTAAACTGGGATTTTGATCTAGGGGGAGGAACCAAAAATCCGGAAGTTGATAAGGTATTAAGTTTCTGTAGTTCAGTTCAATCCCGATATTTTCTTAACTGCTACAGTTATTTTTGGCCCTGGACTTTGAGTTCTTAAGATTGCATTCACTTTCAGGATGGATGTATCAATGTGATAAGGGCAGCAAAGAAAGCTGGAGTCAAAAGGTTTATCTTGGTATCTAGACTTCCAATTAATTTCTGTATCCATTTCTTTTTCGTTTTCACGCTTCCTAGAATAGCATCATAGCTTCTAGTTCAAAAGTGGTGGTGTATTTTAGTAGATTCTAAACCATGCTTTTCATAAATGTGTGGGATATTATATATTGATTTATGATGCCTTTTTTCACTTAGCTTCATGTGGCAAAAGAATCCAAGTCATGAGAGTTACTTTCTGTGAAGGTTGTTTCAAATCTGAGATACTATATTAACCGCTTACGGCAACGTTTTCAGGTGTCTAGTATTGGTGTTGGAGATAGTGTCATAGCGGTGGATGAAAGGGTTAGTCTTGACACGTTATTGTCTACTTTTGTTGGAAAAATAAGGTTAGTTATCCATGTTCACATAGAATATCTATTTTTGATACGTGTTTTTCAGACTCTCCAAGTCTTGAAGGTTGTACTTGAAGCGAAGTTTGGTGCCGAGGAGGAGCTCAAATCAAGTGGCCTTTCTTATACGATAGTACGGCCTGGTGGCTTACTCAATGATGTAAATATCATCTGTTATTGTTGAATTCTAATTGCAGCATTTATGTGTTAATACAAGTTTCCTCATCCGCAAAGGGCTAAAGTGCTCACATGACTAGGGTTAGCTAGTGAAATATGAATCTTCTCAGGTAGCCTTCTCTATAGTCATGTCTGTTTTGGCAAATAAACAGCAAGTTACGGGCAGTGTGATATCCTTCTAGACACTATACACATGGTATTTTACCTCATATAAACATTGGATAATTGTATTTTTAATCATCATCGAGCTCACATAGATGAGTGGATACAAAAACATTATTGTGCGCTTTGTCTCATGGGTCATATTGGCCTAAGCAGACGTTAATCTATCTATCTTTCTTTCTTTCTTCAGAAGTTTGAATGGACACCGCCTTGATATTTCTCAAAAGTTCGGTACTTGGTAGGATTTAAAAACATTCCGGTGTTATGCTTGGTGTTTGCCATGTTCATTTTAATGTTGAGCTAAATACTAATTAAGTTATGTGGTAGGTTGAGTGTTTTTTCCATTTCATTGATGAGGCATCGCTCCAGAATAAATCGAATGAGTATTTGATTATACATGCATGCATGTATATATAGCTGAGCGATGGATATGCTCTTACTACTAGATATTACAGTTTTGTACATAGTATTAAGATTCATCTGCTTCTGGTTTTTCAGCCTCTCAGTGGGAAAGGCATTCTAACCGAGGACCGTACCATAGGAGGATTAATATCAAGGGCAGATGTGGCTTCTCTCGTAAGTGATGGATGTGTTCCAAAGCTTCAAGAAGCAAAGAGAAAAATATGTTTTATCTTTCCTAGAAAATGGGAATCCTCTTTGACATTTTTCTTCCCTTTGTTTCATGGCACTGACGGATCATCAGATAATGAGAATCCTGTTCAGGAAGGACGCAGAATTCAAGACATTCTCCGCTATAGATTCGGACAAAGTGAGTGGATAGAATGTTGGAAGAAAAGGACTCTCCATCTAAAGGTAACGGTGATAGAATCATGCAATGTTTTGATGTTTTCTATATTTGCTTTATATCGTGCAGGTTCTCCCTCCGGCAAGAAGCTTAGATGGTGTGACCATTTTCTCTTTGGCTTAGCTGTAATCCATCATTATGCTGAGAGAATCAAATGGAATCCAGCTCTCCCCAAAAACCATGTTATCATTCTTCAATGTTTGCTGGTTTTGGTTGGCTGTTGCGAGCGCTGAGAATCAATGGGAAGTTTGGGGGTTCCATTCTTGCTTCAGAGATAATTCCATAATATCCATGAAATTCGATCTAAAGCAAAACCCATATATATATGTCTTTGACTCACAAAGAAAAGAGTTCCATAATATCCATGAACATCGATCTAAAAGCAAAACCCATATATATATGTTGGCAAATCTTTTGATCGATAATATCTATTCCGATCACAGATTGAGTTCTTTGTTGAATGCCGATTGTTCGTAACGGAGAATTCGCCATTATTTGTTGCAATCGAATTAATATTGAATAAAGAAACTTTTAATGTTTTGAATTTGTGGTTAATGTAACGCAAATGGTAGCCATCAATAATAACCTTCTTTGGTAATGGCTCAGAATTTGGATTTCCATGGGTAGATCTATGTGCAAAGAATTGCATTATTTTTTATCATCCTTTTTTTGTTGATTTAGATTGAGGCAGCAGTTTGGTCTTGGTGGAAGATTCAAATAGATTTACCTTTTACTACTCGGTAATGCTGCCGCCACCATATAATTTTGGTATAAAAAACTGTAACCCATGTCTTGATTCTTTGCGTTTCTTTTTTTAATCATATGCTGGGGGCAACTTGAGACAAAAATAGTATATGCAAGATTCAGAGGGGGATTTACACACTTTGAAAGGTGAAATTATGTCAGAGTTTTAAAGGCAACTCAAATAGAATGATGTGCAGAAGACAAGCCTTTTTTCACCAGCAACAATCTGCTTATGAACAGCTTAAGCATCAAGCCTAAGATCACGTTGGAATGATATGGCTGTGTAGATGATTATTGTACTGCATATTATGTACATGATTTCTTCAATCGAAATCATGTGTTTGATCGAAAGTGAAGTCAGCTCTATGACTCTTTTGCATGTGCTTTCATGAAGTCTCTGGCTCTCTCTCATGGGAATGAAAAAGCAACCCTTCTAGAGCATTGGACCAGATGCTAATGGCGTTGAATCTCTATTCGTTGGCAGTCGTCTTGAGCACTACCATCGAGAGTTTTGTATCATCGTGGCCCTGTATCATCGTGGTCATAAACCTCCCATCAAGGTTCCACAAGTTTGGAACAGTACATCAACACATGTATGTATATAGCTATGTATGAACATGAGGATTTGTGGTGGTCACGTGCGCATACTGCGGATCTTATGCTTCGAGATTCTGTGTCATAAGCAAAGGAGAGATAGCAAATGATTGAAGATCAGTTGATGTGATGATTCCATACATCATCATGCGGATCGTTGTGTTTGGTGATCGGTCCCATAAACAGTATAGATGATGCGAATGATTGAAGATCAGACTTTCATCCGATGATCCCAACTGAATTAGGGATTGAATTATATGATGGGCTATAATTCTGTATGCCCCGCCCAAACCCTCATTTGATTCTCTATGTGGGCCACAGACATAATTGAGGTGTGTGTGTGAACAAGTGCTACATCAGATTATGGGTGGAAGTCAAATAGGATTATGAGCTCCACTCAGATCCATGGCTCCATCTCTGAGTTGGACCAGATATATGTACCAGTCTTGCGGTGATGCCTCAGTCAAGAAAACGGCATGGAATCAAAGCTTGAATGTGATGTTTTCTTCTCATGGTCAATGCGGCAGCTGTGTAAGGATGACGGGCAAAATGTTTCGACATTGGGCCTGTCACGCTATGTTTCGATCTAGATAGTATCCCAAATAGAACTTGTCGTCAAGATAGCTCATGTTCCTACAACAATGTGTGATTTTGAAACTCAGCATCCCGAGTGTTGGTGAAAATTAGAAAGATTACAATTAACATTTGGTAGTTTACTCTCTCTCTCTCTCTCTCTCTCTCTCTCTCTCTCTCTCTATATATATATATATATATATATATATATATATTGGTTTACCTCCAAGAGATCAAGCTCAAGTTGATGTAAGCGGATGATTATTAATCAATAAGATCGAAGCTCAAGAGAGAAGAATACACGTGAATTAAAGCAACAGGAGTTCATTAACTATATAGTGGAGTAGTGATCACTAACATCTAAAGAGTACAAGATTACATCGACTTGCATTGCACGAACTAACCTCCTAATTATTCAGTGGAAGAAGAAGAAGAAGAAGAAGAAGAAGAAGAAGAAGCAGCAGCAGAAGTGGATTGAGCACGATGAAGAAGAAGAAGAAGATGATGATGTTGATGTTGGGTGTTGGTGATGGCCCATGATAATAATGCTGCACACACGGATCTCGCCTTTTTCTTCTTCTTCTTTCGTCTTCTTCGCTTTTCCTGCAGAATTAAAGCGAATAAAGGAACAGATCCGCCATGGAAGCTGCAGTTGTATATACTGTGCATATCCATCACATGTATCAACGAGAGCGAGACGGTGTTGGGGGAATAGTGACCGAGATAAAGGCCATGACCGTGGAAACGAGATTAGCATGTACTGCAACTTCCTCCCTGTCTCTTTCATCTTCTTCATCTTCTGCTTCTTTTGCTTCGTGGTCCCCCTCCCCCTCCGAGAAAACAAAGAAATCCTGTAGCTTAATGGTTCTCATACCTCTGAAAGGACTAGTCTTTCTTGTTCAGGTCCAGCTTCCTTAGGTCTTGATCTCTCGCAGGATCCAATAATGCAGCTTTGATTTAATCATGGCCGCCATTAAACCTGGCCTTGCATAAACGCCCTGTAGAAGGAGGAGATCATCAGAAAAGGGGAGGGGGAGAGACAGAGATCAGAAGGCCCGGGCCTGCAAGCTATAGCTTGACGGATCTTCATTAGCCGGGTGTGAGAAGAACTAATTAGTGGACGATTAGATCAAAGTGCAGGGTGATTTAGGTCTTCCGATCGCTCGTCTTTAGGGGGCGCTAGTGAGTAATTAAGTGGCGGATTTGTGCGTGCGATTTAGAAAGCACAAATCCGTGGGAGCTCGATCAACGGCCATGGCACAGCGGCAGATGAGGGCTCTTCAGCTTCCGCTACCGTTTCTTCTTCTCGGTCGACAACTGTCTGCTGCAGCATCCAGGAGCATGATGAGCCAGCGATCGTCAATGTGAGTAGTACTGTGGAGGTTCGAAATCGAAAGGAGAAGAAGGAGGCGGAGGAGGCGAAGAAACGAGGCGGCCTGCAAACGGCATTGTTTGAAGAAGAAGAAGAGGAAAGAAGAAAGAAAGAAGAAAGAAGAAGATGCCGAAGAAGAAGAAAGAAGCAAGAAGACTCTGAAGAAGATTCTGAAGAAGATTCTGAAGAAGCAAGAAGAGGAAGAAGAAGATTCTGAAGAAGAAGAAGAAGAAGAAGAGGAAGAAGAAGATTCTGAAGAAGAAGAAGAAGAAGAAGAAGAAGAAGAGGAAGAAGAAGAAAAGAGGATCAGGCGGCCATTGGAATTAGGGTTATGGCGGATGGGTAATTAGCATGAGTAATTAATTAGCAGCGGCTCGTAGTAATTAGCAGTGAATTAATCAGCTATTAGTTGGTAGTATTAATCAGAGAAGAGCTTTAAATTAATAAACCGTGATTAATGGACGCAGGCTGATGATGATTAATGGCAATATGTCGGGCTGCCGGCCCGTGGCGACGTCGGCGGCGAGCGATCCGGCCGCGGGCCCCGCCGGC
>JBBBWG010016235.1:0-16169 GCA_037176905.1 Azolla pinnata
GTAGTTTTTGAGCACAGAGTTTCTGGTGTTTTTCTTGGTGGGTTTTCCAGAAGTCTCCTGCTTGCAAACTTTCGTCTTCCGATTCGGGCGAATCTGGCAAGCTGATTGGGGGGGGGCTCTCGTGCAATCGTCACGTGGCATTCATGCAAAGTGAGGCTACTTGGGTGTGTTTCAAGGAGGTAACAATGTTTGCAGAACGCCGAGAATAGTACGTTAAACATATGAGAATACCGTGGCATGGTTTGGAGTTTAGGTAAGAAATGAAGTTAGAGCGTCTTCCATGAATGAATTCGTGTAAAAGTAGTTCTCTGAATTCTCGTGGGCCTAGCCAAGTTTTGTGGAAACGTAAATCGTGAGTAGCTTAACAAGTCAGATGATCGAGCGTGAAGTCTTGCAATCGTGCAAAACTATATTTTGATTTAGGGTTTAGGGTTTAGGGTTTAGGGTTTAGGGTCGAGCATGAAGTCTTGCGATCATGTAAAACTATATTCGCTCATAAAATCAAAATATTAACATGTAGAATATAGAGGTCAGTCCTTATATTTATTTAAGCATAAAGTGGGTGTGTGACAAATTGGCAATGCTTGGAATTGGTTGGATTCGCAAAGTCCTTTGTATATTTTTACTAGAAACAACATATTTCTAATGAAGGAGCAATCTTTGGTCTTTTAACACTCGCTAAGGCGAGACAATACTAGTTGGATTCTCTGACATCACACTGGCATAGTTTATCGAGTCACTTGCCTTGTGTGATATGATACTTGTAACCATGGTATAAGTGAGAATAATCATACGTAAATTGTAAAGTGTTGTGACAAATGTTGTATCACGTGATAAATCTCTAGCCCAAGAATTGTTAGAATGATTATTTCTTAGGTATACATGTGTGTCAAAATGGACTTAGTTCCTTCACTTAGTGGTTATATATAAAGGTATTGAGTTACAGTAATCTTTGTGTAGGGTAATGTTCTTCTCATAGTGTCATGCATTGTTTGCCAAAGTTTTAAGTTGTTGAGCACCATTGTGTCCAGTGTATCCTTATGTTGGTGCAATTGGCTAGGCGATCTAACGTTAACCAGTTGACATCTTCAAACTCAACCTGCATTGTCTTATTCTCAATGGGTTCTATCTAATCTTTGATTATTAAGTAGTCTTATATCTATTATTTCTATTAAGTCACTTTTTTTATTCCAAAATAAATATGCTTGTAGTAGTTATAAAAAATCATAGCAATAAAGTTAAACAAAATACACTTAGATTTGTTCTTTTCAAAAAGATATGCCCAAAAATATATATAAAATTGTAAGATATCTTGATAACTTTATATGCTCTATATATTGTATGTTATTCTCTTTGATAAGAGGTGGAAATAACTACCGTGGTATTTGATAACTCCATTTTTGAAATCATTTTATACTGTAAAAAATTCATTATTTTACAAACGATTAAAAAATATTTTCTCTTCTCTAAATTGCCACCGATGACTCTCCAATGATAAAGTCGCATGAGCCTTTTATTGTTGACATAATGTCCTTTTAAATTCTAGTGATTGATTCTTTTGGTAAAATATTGCAATTATCAAAAGTTTTATGACATCTTGCTTTCCAAATAAACCACATAATAGTAGTATTCAAAAGCTCCTATAGGTTTAAGAAATCAATATTATGATATCTGAACGATGAAAAGAAACTAGGCAAAATACGAATTTGGTTACAACATTTATGAATAACATGATTATAATCTGACATTCAATAAGTAAAGGTTTTTAAGTCTTGAATTTCGTAAGGTATTACATTATTGGAAATGGTGAGATAATATCGTCTTATGTTTAAATTATATTGGGGAAAATATGTTTTTTTTTACTTACAATAATATGAAGGCTTGTTGGATATATGATAAACTAAAATGACCTCTCATCATATGATCACAAAGTAATTAGATATATTTTTCATAGTAATCTAATTGTAAACTGCTTTTGGGCCAAGTTTTGTCTATTCCTTTAATAGGCACGGTTTAATTGATACAAGGTTGTATTTTTTTTCGGGAAATGAAGACAAGATGATTATACTAAAAATTGAAGATCGCCCATCAAGAGACTTAGGTTAAGTTTAGTGATTTTCATTGAAAAAATCAGTCCATTTAAATTAGTTCAATGATCTCTAAAATCTATTTGTTGATTACTAGTTTCGATATAGTGATTAGTTTTAATGTCACTATGAGCATCCTGCTATAAGCACTGTATGCTCAGGAGAATAAGAGGATCACAACAATCATATTCCATCAAGTACTTGAAGTTTATATTCGCTTGATTTAACTGCTATCAATTTAGATTACATTTGACGTCATATGGCTCATAAACTAAAAATATATTTATATACCTAAATTTTCAACATGATAGAGGCCATGTACATTGTGTGTGTTAATAATGAGGACTAACATTGTTGTTAATGAATCATAGACATCTTAGTGCTTTAACTTGAGTAAACTTGTATTTTCTTTCTCACCATCAAAGAACTTGAGTAAACTTTTAGTTCTTTGATACCATCACCCAATTTTGGGACTCTTTCAATTTGGTTTTATCAAGTCTTCCCACTACATACCACCATCTCCCAATAGAGTTTTAGCAGTAGTTGATTTGACTTAAATTGCTAATATAGCAAATAATCCACAAAGACTTGCAAAAACATTGGGACATAGTTTGAAAATATTTACCCGAAATTCTCTAGGAAGCAATCAGTGTTATCTTGATATTACAACTACATTTCAAATTTATCATGTTCAATCACAAATGAAATCTTTTCTTTATTGGTAGGTGCCATGTAGATTTGGTTACAACCATTAAATCAATCCGAAAATTTGTAGAGTGACTAATTAGTGATCCTGTCCAAGTTGCAACAAGTTATGAGTGGTAACGGACTTCAATTTACTCTGCTTAACACAAATCTTATTGTTTTGTTCAGGAACCACCATGAAGAGGCTACGGTAGATTATTTTATTTATTGGTCGAATAAACCTAACCTTTAACAGCTAATCCATCTTTTCTTTTACCTTGACAGTAGATTTTGTATCAGCTAAACTTTACCGTCTTCTTCATTACAACTGCCTAGACATCTTTAATGAGGTTTATTTTGAACCTGAGATACGAATCTATCTCTATATCGATTTATCGTTTCGGCCAATGGCATCTCCGAATCAGGTCTCGATTCCCTTCGGCACAAAAGCAATCCTCCTCCTTCGTTTCCAGGCTTCGCTTCAGTATCCTAAACCCTAAACCCTAAATCCTAAACCCTAATCCCTAAATCCTAAACCCTAAACCCTAAACCCTAAACCCTAAATCCTAAATCCTAAATCCTAAACAGAACCAAGTTTCTACGGAGAGATGAAGAAGAAAGAAGAAGAAGAAAGAAGAAGAAGAAGAATCTGAAGTCTTTTTCATTTTGACATTTCATCTTTCACCTGCTCTCAAACTCAGTCTTTGCTCTGCTGTTCCGTCGCCCCCGCGCCTGCTCCGATCTGCACTGGTAACGCTCTCCTTTCTGCTCTTCTTTCCCCCTAATCGATGGAGTTTCTCCTCAATCCTTTCTCGCTTCCTCCCTTTCCTTGTTTTCTCTTGTGTCTGTTTTTTCTGGTGGGGATGGAGGGGGGGTTCGCTCACTTCTCGGACCGGCCTTCCAGCTTCTCATGCCCCAATCGCTTCCAACTCACCGGATCGTGCCCCCTGCAGCTCCACAAGACTGTTACTCCCTCGAGCTTTTCGTCCCCGCCGGGTTCTTGATACACTTTCTTCAACCTTTTGGCTCGGAGAATGACTGCGGACATCATCTCGATCCAGCCTCCAGAGCTCAAATTTACATGTAAGCTCTAGTAATTATCTCTATACCTGTCTCGAAATGGACACTGATGTTCTCTTTTCTCCCGTTTTTTTTTGTTTTTTGCTTCTTTTGGAATTGCTCATTGTGTTTGGAATTTTGTTTCATGTTTCTTCTTCTTCTTCTTCTTCTTCAGTTGAGTTGAGAAAGCAGATCACTTGCTCTGTGTCACTTGTCAACAGAACAGATAATCATGTGGCTTTTAAGGTGCACATACTCTCCTTTTCGCATTTCCTTTGTGGATGCATGTCACACAAAGAGACATTTAATATTCTCATCGATTCATTTGATCACATCATCATGATTCGACACACTATTCTACGTAGCTTCTAGAATAGTTATTACTAACATGTTGAGTAGGGTGATCAAGTTTCCGAGTATGCTCGACCATTGTTTGGTCCTATGGGAATCATCATGTTTACTTCTCTGATCCCATATCATTAAAATATTAGCTTGGTGTTGTGTCTTGAGATGATATGATGCAATCTTGGAATGAGTCAGATTCTCCTTAAATTGTGAAATTAGGTTTACTGTCGTTTATATGGTATATGAAATTTGTCGTATATGTGACTCTTTTTTTTGGGGAAACATTTCCATAAATATTACTGTCTTGTAAAGAGATATTTAATGCTATGACTGTGCAATGTATGATTGTTCAATCTGTAAAGGTGAAAACAACATCTCCAAAGAAGTATTGTGTTCGACCCAATACCGGTGTCATTCTACCTGGTTCGACATGTGAGATAAATGGTAAGAAAAAGGCTGAATTTGATAAAAAATGAAAGGATCCATATTTCGCATGGCAGTGACATGGAATGCCCCTTTTGCTCTTAGTCACAATGCAATCACAACGTGAAGCGCCACCTGATATGCAGTGTAAAGACAAGTTCTTAGTGCAGAGTGTGGTTCTTCCCATTGAGGCTATAGGCAAAGAAATATCACAAGAGCTTGTGAGTACTCTATAACCCATTTCTACTCTTGGGATGCAAATGATGTTGTTGATGCTTATGAAATTTGTTTTGCATTGAATAAAATAGTTCAGCAAAGCTCCCGGAAGAGACATCTTTGAAACTAAGTTGAGAGTTGTATATGTCCCACCTCCTCGACCACCATCTCCAGTTGCCGAGTCTGCTGAAGAAGGAATTTCGCCAGTGGCTTCACTTGACCTTGACAAGGGCTTTGTTATTGTATGAATCCGAATTGTGTGTGAAACGTTTTTCCTACTTTGATAGCTAGATAAAATCTTGTGTAACTGTATTTTTGTGCAGGGAAATGATGCAAACGACATAAAAGAGAAACTTATCCAGGTAATATATTACATTACTCCTGAAACAACCATTTTGTGCTCAGCAGATCATACATTTCCTTAACACAGATTCTCTATCAAAATATTTCTCATTGTCTTTATCATGGTTTTGTGCAGTATATCTAGATATAGGCACATGATTACAGTTGATTTATAGATAACTTAATGTATGGCATGTAGTAAGGGTCGGGCTGTCTTGCAAAACTTTTGGCGTTTCATCACCTTTTGTCAAGAAAGATTATGCTGCAGCTGTAAACTATCATTGCCATTATTATTCTGGCTGATTTCTTTCTTTGATCAGCTGATTCTCTTCAAATATTCTTTGCAGAATTGCTGGAACTTGTAAAACAGACAATAAGATCCCTTTTTTTATGTTCAATGGAGAAGGATCTTCCATCAGAAATATGCCAAGTCTTTTTTGATGAATCCATTGGGGAACATCAACAATTGCCTATATTATAAGCCTAGTAGGCTGATCGAGGTTGAATTATGATGCATAACAAATGAGGATTATTTTGACTTGCCTCGGAGGATGATAGCATAGTACCCTACTCCTTGATGCAATTGTGTTATTTTATGGATGGGATTATTTTTAGGTGCCGTCTGGAGTTTTTCAGTTTTATAGAGTTCTATCTAGCCTACTGCTAGGCTTATACATAGGATATGTGAAAAGTCTGATGAATGTTATCAGTGTAGTTCACTGTTTTCTTAACAAATGATATGTATGGAATAAGGAGAGCTGGTCTGAGGTAATTATTATGCAGCCCTCCTTTAAATCCCTAATTAAGCTTAGATATTAATAGGGCTTACAATGATCTCATGATTTAGATGCACTGTTATGAATAGTATTTCAACAATTTCTTGCAAAATCTGTGCGATTCTCAAGCTTCTTGCTATCCTCAGGTTCAATCTCAACTTGTGAAATTGGAGGAGGAAAAGAAGTCTGCGCTTCAAAAGACTGAAATACTTCAAACAGAACTGGTAAAATTCCAGGAACTTAGTAGATAACATTTTTTGCTGATTTCTTAGGAATTTGTATTCAAGGCAACAATATCTAACTTAATTCATCCTATGGTACAGGCAAAATTGTACAAGGGAGTGGGAGGAAAAAATAGCCTGAATGCACAAACCGAAGAACGTGGAATCTCCCTGTTGGTTGTTCTATTTGTTGCTTTATTTGGGATCCTAGTAGGTTATTTCTTGCATTCCTAGTTTAAACCTCATTATTGTTTTGTTTCCTTGATTCTTGGCTAAAACCGATCTTGCATACTCTGAGTGTGGGTGAAGATGTAATTTGTTGGTGATTGTAAAGTTCAGAATAAGTTTTGAAGTACAGGATTCGGCAATTCCAATATTTGTTATTTGTGTATAAGCCTATTGTATGTACTGTGTTTGGTTTCTGCTATGCATTAAGGGGGAGGGGGCTGTAATTCTTTGTTATTCTTAAGCTAGGGATGAAGTTATATATTGTAAATGAAAATTTTCTGCTAACTACAACCAATTGCCCATATGCATGCTGATAGGCATACTGACTTTTGTCAAGAGAATGTTGTATGTTTCTCATTGCTCTCCATTTCTCACTTGATTCTTCATGTTATTTCAAGGCTGCATTCCGCAATGTTCAATTTGTAACGTGTCATCTCATATTGAACATCATCATGTAATTTCAAGGCTGCATTCCACAATGTTCAATTTGTAACATACATCTCATATTGAACAAAATCTATATGTGAACCAAAGATATTATTTGTACTCAATTGACATACCATTTCTTTGCCATCTCATATTGTTATTCAATGCTACACGTTAACATTCAATTAGCCCAGATTTGGGTGTGCATGCAGGCAGCTCGTCATTGTTGCTTTCTTTGATTTGTACAAGCTTATCAATGTGCACTTGCATCATTGCATAGTTGTAGCTCTATGAGATGTTTCATAATCGTGTGTAAACCCTTGACAAGTCGAGAAATTGCTTTTAAGTCTGATGCGAGAATTTGATTCCTTGCCACCAAGCCCTCTTTGCCAAGTTGCCCACTCCATGTCCTAAATCTCCTGAAGGGCATGCTGTTTATGGCCCCAAACATGTTATACAAACAAAACAATCTTGAACCCACAAACTGTTTATGGTCGGGGATTGCTGAAGATCCCAAAACTGTAGTTGACTAGAGGGGGAAGCAAATAATGCTGTTTTCTTGGGCCTTGTTCGAGTTCAGAAGACTGTTCGATTGCAGATAAACGCAATGACGGATCCATGCAGTTGGTTCCACAATGTGTTTATCACGGTAGGGAAAGGACTGTAGATAAATTTAGCCTAGGGAAAACATGTCAGTATGCTGTAATCCACCGGAATCGTTTACCTTGTTTGGAGTCGATATGAACTGGCTGAAGAAAAGCTCACATAATGAATGGTAAACATTATCTTAGAAAGGTACCTCTATATTTTCATCGTTCATCATCGTCTCAAGCCATATGTTTTGCCACAGGCCCACCCAGAAGTGTAAGCAATGCTGAAGGTAGCAACTGTTTCTTCCTTAGCTTCCCCTGGTTTTGCTCTGCCTTCACACAATAATCACAGGTCCTTTGGCTTGTTTGGCTGTTCCGAGGTTGAATGATTTGGGCATTACCAAATGGAGAATGGGACTTTTGTAGGCATAGATCCAGCCCTCTTCCTTCATTCGCATCTGTGCCTCCATATCCATCTTCACTTTCTTCACCACCATGTTCCATTGAGGTTGTTGTTGCTTCTTTCTTCACCTCACCGCTGACTTTGCATTCAGCGTTTACAGTTTCCAATGTGTTGGAATGATCCCAGAGAACGGCCTCATCTTTCTCCTTGGAAACCTCTCTATCTAGCGTCAAGATTGCGGCTCTAGCATTCTCTTCCCGTTCCCTCAGATCGTGCAGCTCTTTCCTCATGGCTTCCAGCTCAAGTTGAAGCGCTTTCATGGAGGACTCGAGGCAAGCACTGACCTTCAATGCCCTCTTGAGCTCTTGTACTGTAGGCAAGCCATGAGAAAGAGCAGCCGAGCAAGGGTTCCGTACTGCTCTTAGAGCTCTCTCGATCACCATCTTCCCTTGTCCAAGGTCTGCAAATGCTTGAGACAAGGCTGAAGATACACGTTCTTCGGTTTTCCCCCCTGCCGTGAGCTCTAACTTCAATCTAGACAGGTCTTCGGTTGCAAGAGCGAGGATTGATTCGAGCTTATGGGTTGTTGATTCGCAAACCCTCTTGTTGCATCCCTCTTGTTGTAGTCCTTCCTTTGCAGATCTAATCGTAGAAATGTTTAGTAGCATTTCTGGCGTTGGTGTTGTCGTTGCATTGCCAGCTCCAACACTCGATGATTCATCTTGTGCTGACTTATCCTTCATCGCTGCCGAATATTCTTCCTCCTGATCGAATGCCATCCTCATCTCAAAGAAGCCACAAGTGACATTTCCTCCTTCCCTCGATCAAAGCTTTGTATCGGATGATCACCACTCCGTTAGATTGTGTAAGCTCGGCGAATGCCTCGACATTTGATGTTGTTTCTCCATTCCAGGGCGACGGCTAAGACATCTTGGCCTCTTCTTCTTGGAAATCTTACTTCATGAATCACATAACGAAGTAAACAAGGCAACAAAATGGATTCGTGAATCCTCAATGAGGTAAAAAAACCATGGCAGTTTCGGCATTCAGCATTTCATATCTTCCCAATTTGATACCTACATCCATGGTGTGCTTCGATCCGCCCTAGAGCCATTCCACCCATCAAAGATACTGCGATTCTATCATCGACCCACAATCCAAGTATCGAACATGCGTCGTCTTGTTTGAATACACGCTATACGTCCCAAAAATTGTATAAGCTCATAAAATCACAATCTTCTAGTTTCAATGCTGTAGGAGTAGAACCATTTCAAGGCTTGATTCTCTGATTATCACAAGAAGGAACAAACAAACAAGCACACACCATAATGGAAAGACTGCCGAAGCTTTTTCCCCAGGCGCCTCCCTCTGTGTGGCGATGCATTTGGCAAGAATACAAGAAAGGGATTTCTTCTACTTGGAGACGTATATGTATAGAAGTGGTAGATACATACCTCAACCCTGAGGAGACCAAAGGTGCCTGGTGCTTCCGAAAGAGATGGGGGAAATGGAAAGATGCTACTCCTGGCAGAGAATGCTTGACGGAGAAACCATGGCAATTGGCATTTGCAAAGAGAACAAATCGTCCACAGACATTCTTCAATCTGATACAAAGCACAGAGATATATATATGCATGTATAGATATACACGCACAGAGAGAATCGATGGTGCAGGAGACATTCTCCGCGTGAAGCAAAGAACCCATCTCCATCTCCATCTCTCTGAGATTCTTTCCTTGGAACTTGGAGCTCCATCTTCATCTCTCTGAGATTCTTTCCTTGAAGCCAAGAAAGGCCGGAGATTTGGGTATTTTTCAACATATCCCTAGCCTTTCTACTCCACATGAACTAAACCTCGCTTTTCGAAGCCCATTCCGACAATATAGATTGTAATATTCGCACTCGTTGGAAAGACATCAAACGCGAATATACGAATGGCAGACGAATCGAAATCTTGGAAGTATAACAATTTAGCGTTTCAATTTGTTATCTATGATGAAGCGTTTTAATTTCACTTTATAAGATGAATGCACAAATGTATTCTTGACTAGAATCTATGATTATGACTCTGAAATTTCATCTTACGAGCCGATTTTGGTAGCAGGCAATTTTAATTAATAGTTATGAATTGCATTGGCTTCTTAGGTCTTTTTGGGCCTCTATGCTCATTCGATAAAATTATATATTGCGAGAAGGTCTCGTGTAATTGGTTATCCTTACTATAAACCCATGATCTACTCCATAAATGATTCTGAAATCTAAAAAAACTTACAAACATGCTCATCCTTGGTCCTAGTGGCAGCGCCAATAACTACGATTTTATTTGCATTTACCTTGTTCTTCCTTCCGATCAACATATATTTATGTTAGTGAACAAGAAAACGTTACATTGGCTGCAAAACGTATGTAGAAACGAAAGTAGCAAACATGCTCATTCCTTGTCCTAGTGGCTATTTGCATTTACTTCATTGTTTTTCCCTATCCAACATATACTTTGATTAGTGAACAAAAACTCGTTATCTTGGCCGCAAAATGTATTTACAAACAAATAGCTGGTTATGGGTTGAAATGCATTTATGCTATGCTCAATTTACTTGACGTTGTTGCAGAAGTATTAAATAAATGCATTCGGAAACTAAATGTGCTTGGAAAAACAAGCCAAGTTTTTGGATAATATCTTCTTGAACCAAATAAATGTATTTTGACAAACAAAACTTGAGGCGACAAGGCACGTGACAATATAGAGCAGATTGTGGAGAGTTTGATTGTAAATTTGTCAGTGACAAGCCTTGCGATAATGAAGTCCGACAAAATGTAAGGCATTTTTTGGTGATTCTCCCTATCCCTTGTCTTATACTAAATCTATGTCTGGAATAAGGCATGGCTTGTCACTGACAAATCTACACTATCAAGTAACAACTTGATATGGGAGATGTAAGCCCCAAATCTTCCAATATAAGCCCTTTTTGAGATAAAGGAGACATAATATGTAGGCAAGGACATTGATTGTTAAGAAGACTTCATATTCCTCCTAAATAACCCAGCCATGAAGCCAAAATCAAAATATTCACGTAATTTGTGGCAGTTCTTTGCCACAATCATTGACAGTAAAACACGCAAAATACATAAAAATAGACTCCTGCTTGTTGTAAATCAGCTGATGGATTTAAATGACAAAGAATGCTTATTCAATTCAGCTAAGAACTTTTGCAGAGCCGTCCCTACCATCTCAGTCAATGAAATCTTAGATAAGAAGTCATATATATAGTTGTTCCTACATGCACTGACTCAATCTTAGTGTTTCAATATTGCTCCCCACTCCCCCCCCCAAACCTCAAATATCTTTCCATCCCATAAATGTGTATCTAAACTAAAGAATTACGTAAATTTATTGGATTTGAAGAGCCGGCTGCTTCAAATAGTGAACATCTATATCACCTATCAGCAGCTAAACCATAAAATGCCCCAATTGCATGCAAGTTAACAGTTGCCATATGTTTAGCAACCTATATATCTATAGTTTCTTAAAGTGACTGATCCACACAGATGACCCAACCGGTGATGTTGATCAAGTTTGTTATAATTCTCCTTGAGTAGCTCTCCTTACAAATAGGACTTGCAACTGAAATGAAAAGAAAATAGCTTGAATTACAGACAGTAATCCTCAACCACATACATGCCATTAAATATCATATCCTAAAGTTTCCTTGGATGAGATAATTAAGAGTAACAACTTCGTTTATCAGAAACTCACCCTCCATCATTACCTTAAGCTGCTACTTCAGCAGATTGTTGGTATTCAGATCTCTCGTGCCCTTGATTGAAGTTAGGGGCCTTTGGGATGAGACCAAGTATCCTAAACATCTCTTGATCAGCATCAAAATCGTTGTTCGGGGTGGTCAGAAGCTTCTCTCCTGTAAATATTGAATTGGCACCAGCCATGAAGCATAATGCTTGTTCTGGCATAGAAAATCGAACCCGGCCAGCTGACAAACGAACCATAGCATTCGGCATCACAATCCGAGCTGTACCAATCATCCGAACCATCTCCCATATCTCTACTGGCTGTCAACAGAGTATCAACATCACTAAAACTAACTGATTAACTAACTAACATTTTCCCTACCATCGGTAATCAATAGAAACAAAATATAGAGGTAACGAGAAGTTTAGGTTATAAAAACCTTTTGATCTTCCAATGGTGTCCCTTTCACAGCAATCAACGCATTTATAGGCACGCTTTCTGGGTGCTCAGGGAGTGTTGCAAGTGTATGGAGCAAACCAACCCTGTCCTCTGCCGCTTCACCAAGCCCTATAATACCACCTGCACAAAGAAAAAGATAATTCCTTATTACTCAAAATGCAATTGTCGTATCAAGTAGGATTTGCCTGTATAACCCCATCATAAACATCAGACATACATGTATACATGTGTTAAACATTATATTAAGCACATCTTTTCCATGAACCTATAGCAACCAGTAAAACCTTGGGTACTGCTTTTGCAGGGAAACACATATTTACAAATACTAACTATGATTATTTATCGTACCCCCAAGTACCTGAACACACACTGATTCCCGCTTCGCGGACAAACTTCAGAGTTTGGAGCCGCTCATCATAACTCCTAGTTGTTATGATTTTAGGATAGTACTCCCTGGATGTGTCTAGGTTGTGATTATATGCAGTCAAGCCAGCTTCCTTGAGAGCCTCTGCTTGCTGTTTCTCTATCATTCCTAATGTGCAGCATACCTCCATGCCCATTCCCCTGTTTTCAAAAAGGCAGAATTTATGCACTGTACTTGGACATCAAACACGGTAACTTGAAATCATTTTTATTATTATCTCATATCAACAGCTGCAAAAAAACGCATACAATAAACATCTTCACATCTAAAAGTGTACAGTACAATTTTCAGCATAGTGCCCATTCAGAAAACTGTGCCTGTGACCTCAACAACTATGGAAAATATCTAATAAGGCCTTGAATCATGCAAAGATCCTGTCAAAATAGAGCATTAGAGTCAAAATCTCATGAAGTGGCACACTAACAGAAAGACGAAGACAGAGTAAATTTAGTGGATGCCAAAACATTGGCTCTAATGATTGTCACCGAGACAGTGCACATATTAGAAGTTTGGAAGGAGCTTCATGATTAATTCATTCTGCTTATTTCCTATCGAGTCAAGTAGGCTAAGTAGCTACAAATAACAAACAAGCTCTAAATTACATGCAGATAGATTATTGATATGCATACAGAAATGTGTAATGCAAAGAACTCATACCACGTAGTTTTAGTCCAAGACTCGTGCAGATATTCAGCAATAAGGATTCATGCATAGCAACTTGATAAACGAATAATGAAAATAAATACAAGACAGACGAACCAAGCCCAAGAATTAGATGCTTTCATCTCCCAAGTAACGCAAAAGCCCAAGAATTAGATGCTTTCATCTTCCAAGTAATGCAAAATAGAATCATTAGCTTCAAATATAACCACCAAGAAAACTTTATACAATGAGAAGACAACACCGGCAAACATATGCAAACAGTTTCTTTTGGGTTCGACTTGCTTTTACTATACAATCAACAACTTAAATTTACTTGAGAAATACACTCTAAACTCTGATGGAAAGAATCACGCACCGTATTTCCTTCACGTATTCTAGAATCTGATTGAAGTTCGTCTTTCTACCAATAGTATCTCTCCATGCAGTGCCCATGCAAAACCTTGTACTCCCAGCTTCTTTTGCCTACCAATGGTTTGGATCACATGGTAGACAAACATCATAGAAATTAGTGTTAAGAGTAGAATACCATGTTAAAGATAATGGTTCCAACCATGTATGTATATACACATATTTCTACCTTTTTGGCAGCTTCAAGAACAACATCTGGAGAGAGCAACTTCTGAGCAGCAACTTCTGTCTTGTAGCGAGATGATTGAGGACAGTAAGCACAATCTTCTGAGCATCCACCAGTCTTGATTGAAAGGAGCGTACACTGCTGCACTTCTCTAAACTTGTGTGCATGCCTGTGTACTTGGGCCTGGTACAAAAGGCGGAAAGGAAAAAGGAAATGCACTGGAAGATAAGTTAAATACATGCTGTTATCCTATATTATAAGAATATGATCCACAGGATATTGTTTTAATCCTAGATTGTAGCTATTTCTATAATAATGCCCTGATTTTAAAAGAAGTAAGCTGTAATAGACAATGATTCATCAAAAACTGTCTAAATTCTAGATTGTAGCTGAAGACATAAAACTGTAATGGAAGTGATGATAAATGAAAACTGTTTTAGTTCCAGCTATAGCTGAAACACATAGAAACAATACCCTGAATTCAAAAGAAGTAACCTCTCAATAGAAGAGGACAAATGCATGGCTGTTGAATCGGATATATACAATTGGATACGCCTTCCGATTTATATCCACATTGCATGTTCGCATATGAGAATGGATACTCCTTTCCCTTCAATTTTGCATCTAGAACTTTTGTCAGCATCTAAGTGCAAAGGAGATGCATCCATATACAAACAGCTAAAACTTCAAATTTTCCTATAATTATATGGTTTCCTCCATTGAGAATGGATGCTATGTTTACAACATGTCCTCAATGCATTTGCATACTAACAAGGAAACGCACTATCTTTTACTTAACGAAAATTCATGCACAGAATTAGTCTCAACCAATGCGAATCTGCATTGTCAATGAGTGAACCTTCTTTTCCCAGACATTTCTGTTTCAACATCAGTGGATAGATCGTAGGTGCCTTCTGTATGGATCTCTAAAGAGCACGTAAGTATAAAAACTCGTTGTAGGAGACAAAACAAGTAAGCATTCATCAAAATAAATGTGATACCTCAAGATCAAGGGTTCAGGGTTTAGCATGCAGGGTCCAGAGTTTCAGGTTTATCAGCCCAAAGCTTTTGATATAGGAAAAATGTAGTTGACACATGAACAGATTACTGAGAAAGGATTTTCTTTTATTTTCACATACGCAGAACAAAAAGACAAGAAACGGTGCATGCATGCATGTATATGCATGGAGAGCTAGAGATAGAGGTATTCTTTACAAATTGTCCTTTCAAACATACCCTATAGATGCCATGCATGTAAGAAGAATTTCTACAGAGTATACTAGTTGTTCCTTTTACTGATCTACTGATCAAGACTACAGAACAAGCTCCATATCCATTACACCTGCATTTGCATCTATAGATTCGTCTAGCAGATATCTCCATTTTCATCTAAACACAATGCAGTCACAAACACGAGCACAAATTCTGTGTCTGCATCTTTACCTCCATTTCTATACAGATGCCACATCTGTATCTTCAAGTCCATCTCCTCTTAACTTTCTTCTAATGAGAGGGCAATTGTGAACTCTAGCGATTTAGTTTGTATACAAGACAAATGTAGATTCTACAGCCCTAGAGTTTAACTGAGAAACCCTGTTTGTTCTATGATCACAAACTAGTCCAAAAATCAGAAGAGAAAGGATTGAAAATCCTAGTAAAAACGCATAAGAAATCTAACTGTTTTGAAAAAAAAAACTCAGAAAAGTTCAGGGAAATTTTTTTATCATAAATCTACATCAGAAAACCTGGTTGTCCTCCAAATTCCCGGATATAAAAGCCTTTCCCTACGCATACAGAGCCAGAACATAGGGGGTACAGAGCATAGACTATCACGTTTCTGTTGAATTGAGACATCAATGCGACAGATCTAACGAAATAAAATGCAGCTTTGTCTGCTAATCCTACGAGATTTAAGTCAGAAATGTTGTTAAGGACGTTTTTGTAGAGTGTCTTACCCCGTGGAAGAGAAGATCCAAGAGGGGGGAATCGTAGATAGCTTGAATTTCTTCTCTATGCCAATCATGACGGGCACCTGCTTTGATAGCCCGGTCAGCAGCCAGGGCAGCAGGTGAAGAAGAACCAGGGGAGCTGCTGAAACGAGAGTGATTCAAGCCTGCTGAAGAAGGAGATGAAGACGACAGGTTCTGCGAGGAAGTAGAAGCGGAAGGTGGAGCTGGACATGGGGTAGGAGAAGCCGAGGCCGCTGCTGAGCAGGAGCAGGAAGAGAAAAGAGCGACGGGAGAAGAAGAAGAAGAAGAAGAAGAAGAAGAAGAAGAGAGACGAGGGAAGGTCCAGAGGAACTGGGATGAAGAGCGAGGTAAGAGACTCTTCCTGAGAGAAGCCATGGCCAAAGGCACAGTCGGGGAATTCTCTACAGAGAGAAGAGACTGAGACTGAGACCGAGAAGAAGAAGAAGAAGAAAGAAGGAAAGAAAGACAGAAAGAAGAAGAAGAAGAAGAAGAAGAAGAAGAAGAAAGAAAGAAAGAACATACAAAATGTCTCAC
>JBBBWG010016246.1:0-16159 GCA_037176905.1 Azolla pinnata
TTTTAATGTGCCCGGCAGCCCAGCTGTTAGATTTGTAATAGGGCTGTCATTGCCTTATGGGGCAGCTAGTAAATAATTAAAATGAACCCATTGGTCTGAAATTAGCACAAGAATCGTACCTGATGAGTTTGGGCTTCATAATAATTTGGTTGATTCAGTATGATCTAGAAGCAGATCCGGACATATGCGCATACTTACTTTGATTTCTACTCGCCGTGATTTTTTATTTAGGCAACATGCGAACAATGATTTGACTGTGAACAGGAAATACCATTTGAACAAGCCTAAACGGTGCTTCCTTCCATCGATTGCCTCATGGGTTAGATTGGCTCCTTTACAATCAAGGAAAGATATCACCCCAAATCTCAAAGCCTAGCCTCACCAATCACAATGAAGAGAGTCCCCAATGCCTTGAGTTTGACAATCACATCATTTTACACACACACATTTAATCATGGATTGACAAGTTGCAGACAGAAGATTTATAATACCTGTTTTCCTCGCAACTTCAAGGTAGAACCTAGCAATAATTGCTTTCCAAAGAAAAGATCTTGGTAACATGCAATTTATTACAAGCAAGTTATGACAACTTTATGTGATCGAGCCGCAAAAACTCTACAAGCGCTAACCTTAACCTTAACAACCACCCTCATACTTACATGTTCAGAGTTTCACTCAAATAACCAACTAAATTGCTTTATTAATTTATAGCAATAATTTATAAGAGTTTGAACCCCCACATTACAGCAGCTTTTCATCCAATATCTCTGCACATGCACTATGTGATCTTGGATATCCCGTCTCCCCTTCGACAAGAAATAGATCATCCACTTCCAATTAATTTTTCTTGTAGACCAACATAATCCTAACATCAAATTTTGATATTTATATTGCAGAATTATTATCCTTAAATGGCTCAAATAGATATACTCCAACTGTTGCCTGTCAAATGCACTACAATGGAAATTCGGCCTTTAATAGTCTTCACTATATTACAGATGCTTACCACATACAAATATCAGACATGATTACACATCTGGATTCAGGTGGATAATGCCATAATGAGATCAAAAAATCAGAACCAATGGAAAATTCACCTTAGAATTGAATTCTTTGGAAAGCAGTGCTCATTTGATTTGATTCACTAACAGGAAATTGAGGAAGAAAAACACAGAAGATATATTCTAAAGGTTGTCTCTCAGCCACCTCAGAGCCCCATTCGCGGTTGATCTTCACGCAATAGTCCAAACACCCACGAAAAAGGAAAGCCAATAGTTCAGCCTTTTTCCGACATTTTCCAATTTAAAGTTTAAAGAGCTTCTCTCTTAGAATGCACTTCCTTCAAAACCCAAGAGACAATATGCATAACTTGAGACGAGATTAATAGCCCCAGAAATATCATCACGAGAGACAGAGAAAACACAGGAAAAGCTGTCAAGCTTGGAACAGGACATTCGTGCTCTCGCAAACTGATACATCCGAACTGAGTTCTTGATCTGCCCCTGATATGTTCCACAATCCATGCAAACAAAAATGGAGTTTCACCAATGTACAATGATCTACACTAAAAGGGTTGTTTGTCTATTAATATGTATTATTGCATGATAACTCAAACGCATGTAAAATATACAAAAAAAAACAAACAGAACTATAATGCCGTAGTTCTAGCCGGAACAAGCTTGCATTTGTTTTCTCCTGCTAAAGAAGCTTCCATAGACTGCTCTGGATCTTGAGTTTCTTATTTTTTGAGTCTGGAATCTTGTTTTTTTGTTTATTTATTATATTTTGTGAGATATAGGAAGAAAGGATCGAACTCTGTGCAGTAGTTTTCGAGGATTATAGCAAGAAATAAAGGCCTGCAGCACTTGCTTATGGAGGAAAAAAAAGGATAAAATCTGTTAGATAATCTTCGGGCAAGGGTCAACCTGTTTCTTTTGTGGTTCCTACTTGGAAGCCTTTGCATGAACGAGAATAATTCTCTCAAAAGGCAACCCCCTAATACCTAAAGCAACAGTAGAATGCAACCAGAAACATCACGTTATTGGCTAAAAACATTACGTGTTTAGGTAACCTGTCATGGACTCCTGATACTGCTGTAATATAAGAAACGGTGGTTTGTGTGTGGGTCAGCTTCACTGAGAGAAAGTCAGCCTATTTCCATCTGATCTTAATATGTTTGCTACTGACCCATGAGTTTATGATGGAGCATGTAACCTGTCATGGACTCCTGATACTGCTGGCTAGAGTAACCATAATGTACAATTGTTCAGAAATTAGACACAATGCATTCTGTGTGTGGGTCGGCTTCATTGACAGAATAACGGCCTACTTCCATCTGATCTTTTACATGTTTGCTACTGGCCGATGAGTTTATGATGGAGCATATATGTACCCTTGCTTTTGAGACTTCTGATGCCTACAACAGATGTTGTGACCAGTTGGTTTGTTCTAATTGCTCCATAATTCTTGTGTCCACACCCTTCGAGTCTTTCCAACAATTGCGTAGTGCATTAACAAAAAGAGACGTGTGTGTATAAGTTCTACGAGTCACATCTCCAAACAAGAAGACTGAGCAAGAACTATTGATAAGATAGGGTGTCACTTCATATGCAAAAAATTGCTTTTCCAAGATCCAGGAATACACAGCATGAACGTGTGAATATAGATCAAATGCTTACCCAGCAAACTTCTTGAGAGACTCCCAAAGACCTTCCCCATCATTTGTCTGCTTAACAGAATCATTGCCCGTATCATCTCTGCCATCACTTGTTTGTTTTTTAACCTTTCCCCCTAAAATGCAGTATCATATATTATTATGGTATTGGTCATAAACATTGAAACACCGAGTTTCTTAATTTTGATGGGAACTGCAACTTACATTGCTTTGAGCTGTTACCCCGGAAGCTTTTGGACTTATAGAGATTTGCAAGCTCCTCAACAAGCTCACGTTCAGTTTCACTGAAGATAAGATATCTTATGCAGTTTAAAAACTCCAAGTGTTCAACCAAAATCATTCCATGTTACAGAGACAAATTAATCAGTTAATACCTGAGCCGTGTCGGAATGGCAACGGTCACTGTAAAAAGATGATCTCCTCTAACCGTAGGCTTATTCAGCTTTGGCACTCCTCTCTTTGATAATACAAGAACATCTCCTGGTTGAGTCCCAGCTGGTATTGAAAGGTCTGTATTGCCATCAACTGTTTTGACCTAAAAAACAGAAATCAGAAATTTAAACATAACAAAAATTTAAATTTTACACTAAAACATTAGCCAAAGCAACTCCACAATGAGCAGGATGAGGACAGGATGGTACTAAAGCAAGATAGTATATGGACTTTACGCATGCCAGGCTATCCATGAAAATTAGCTGCATTAACACTGCCACTTCTAACGCAAATTTAACTAGTGTCATTTGTAAATAATTCTACACAATCTTTGTCAAGCTCACACCGGAAATCAGCACATTATTAGTCATGAGATTCTTGTGATTACAGCAAAGACAACGGCATTAAGTATCATATAATTATCAGAAGCGCGGGTAGAATTGATTGTACGTATGGAATAATTATTTAGTGTGACTTCCAAATGATGAAGGTAGCCTAGCCAACCTAAAGAAGAGGACAGATAACTAGCATAATATATAGTCAAGTTTACAAATCAAATATTCATACCCTGATGCAAAAATTAAAATAAATAGTTATACAAAAATCTTTGATCTGATTGAATGTCTTGTCTGGCCATGATATTATATGGAACTCTATATTGTTTAAAACTTTAGAAAATGGTTTGCAACATATGCTCCTGTAAAATATGCCAATGTAGTTTAGCACCATATATAGTCTTGAAAGAACATTTACCTGTATAACTGTGCCCAGGATTGCATCAGTGAAGTTTATGGATATATTGGAATACAAATTTATCCCATCTCGTTGAACATTTTGCATCTCCTTGACATTGAGGAACACATAAAGGTCTCCCGAAGGACCACTGAAAAATGAAATATCATCAGATGCCAGATGGTCTTGTGTGAAACACAAAATCAGGGAAAAAGGAAACACAGTAGCAACAGACCCTCTCATTCCAGCATCGCCTTCACCACGAACACGCAATGTACTACCATTATTTACACCAGGGGGAACCTTGACCCTGATAAGCTTTTTTACTTTGAGACGCCCCTCCCCTCCACATTTCTTACAATAGCTTGTAATGACCTCACCCTCACCACCACATGTAGGACAAACTGATACCTATTCAAAAAATTGCAAGTAAAATATCTCAAGAACATTAATGAAGAACCATATTCCTCAGTATCAATCGTATAATCACCTGAGAGAACATCCCGAATGGTGTGTTGGTGGTCTGCATTACTTGGCCTTGTCCCCCACAAGTTGTACATGTCTTTCGGCTATCGTTTGATTTTGCACCAGTCCCATTACAGGCCACACATGTCTCTAAATGAGAGGCTTCAAACTCTTTCTCTGTCCCGAAGATGGCTTCCTCAAACTCTAATGATAAATCATACCTATATGCAAAGTTCCAACAACATAAACACCCATACCAAGCCCTTAATAAGGAAACCTAAAACAAAGAATTTTCTATGCACAATGGATCTCCTGTAACCTTATATCGTTCCCTTGAACAGGTGCATCCCGCCTGCTAGTTCTGAATGACGATGCTCCCATGCCACCCATTTCATTGAATCCACCCATGCTTGTCCCAAATATTGATTCGAATAAATCGAAGGGATTTGTCTGGAAACACCATCTACAAACTTTTAACTTAAACAGCAGAAAGAACATTTCACATTCACTAATCCAGAATCAACTCACGCCATAGGCCCCTGCACCATTACCAGCACCTGCTCCACTGACCCCAGCCTCACCAAATCTGTCATACATCGACCTTTTCTCATCATCTGAAAGGACCTAGAGGTGGACAGAAATTAAATAATTATAGTTGTGGAAAAGAAAAAATGTAGCTTAGAATATCTGAACAGCTATGCATATATCATGAATCAATATTCTAATCCTTTCTATACATATCAAGGTGCTTAGTTTTCATGTGGTACCTCGTTGAAGCAGATAGCAGATGAAGTGAGCCACTCATTTCACATATAGTCATATACCTAGTGTATAATTTATACAAAGATTCTCATAAAAGGGCATGCTATTCTAGCAATCGAATTCTATGAAACTAATATCGTCAAATAACCTTCACAGGAATGAGTATTCAGAGAAAAACCCAAGATCAAATAAAAAGGAGCTATGCAATCACCTTGATCCACAGAGGATCCCTTTCACTTGGAGAGGGGTCAGCTTGATCATTAGTCACTTACATCAAAGATGCACTCTACAACAAAGACTGGTAGAATCAGAAAACTCAAGCCAAGATGCTTTCTGTTCATACAGGACAGAAGGGCTCAACTCCATGAATTACTTCGAATTAATTTTCATGAAGACCTTCCACCCAAAAGATGTGATCACCAAGACTAAATCTATCTTTATGGATTGGTCCAATAAAAGAAACCTCCTTGTCCAAAGTTGCGCAATTTATGAGTTTATCACCTGATAGGAGACATCTGGTATTTGTCATAACAATGAAGAATAGACAAGAATGCTAAAACAGGAAAATATAGGTCTGATAGCATACACACCATAGTTGGAGAGCATTACTTGTTTCGGTAATCAACTCAAAATGAGCTTTTAAATACACCTGGTTTGGTATCCCTAATCTTAAGACATATCTAGTCCTAAAAATAAGGTTAACAACGTGGAAATTTCTGCTAAGGAAGAGATACGTATCTCCCGTCATTATAAGCTCTGAGACATGCAACAACACTAATGTGAGAGATCTACCTATGAAAAATGTATGCAGGAAATAACACTGATGTCATGGACATATTTGTAGAACTTTTATTGCTGTGCAAAGCATTCCTCCTTGGTTTACACTCGGTCAAAAATCTGAAAATGCCTGGTTGTAACCAGAAACCAGTATAAATTTTCTTCTGGTCAATAAGTTATTACCTTCATACAATACCTTGGACACATGAGATTATTACACTACAAGAGTATGCAAGTATCCCATTTGTGGCTCCAAGTTTTTCAATATGTCATTATCAACTGTAGTAGAGTATCATCACATGAAATTTTGATTCTAGAATTTTCATGTTGAGTATCATATGTCATTTCAGTTATTATTTCACTTACAATACAAACCTTAGTTACTGCCCATATTAACATTTTACCATTTCGATGCATAAAATTGGCAAAAGTATAAAAAAAAAAGATTTAAAAGAAAGCAGTCAATAAAAAGACCTCATAAGCGCTACTGATCTCCTTGAATTTCTCCTCAGCACCAGCATCCTTATTCACGTCTGGATGATACTGTACAATATACAAAATGAAGAATAATACTTCTCAAACTACTAGGAAGACACTTGACATTACCACTAGTATCCACACAATAACAAGTACATGCACTTTCCAACCCAGATGCTCAGCAGTGGAATAAAGAACATAGATCATCAATTAAAACCAACATTTCCTCATCCACGGCAGATCAATAGATCAAATGTTTGACATTCTCTATGGAGAAATAAGGCCTCTCAATGAAAGCATGAGATTGATTTTAATGAACTCCATCCAAGCTCATGAAACACCTAGCATTTACCTAGAGTATACACCTGATATGTCATCTTAGCAGACTAATTTTGCTA
Organism: Azolla pinnata; assembly: GCA_037176905.1. Classification (NCBI taxonomy): domain Eukaryota; kingdom Viridiplantae; phylum Streptophyta; class Polypodiopsida; order Salviniales; family Salviniaceae; genus Azolla; species Azolla pinnata. Next base: position 6,718 of record JBBBWG010016246.1, read on the forward strand.
GCACCATATTCACATACTCATGCAGACTATAATTCCAATCAAACTAAAGCAATTTTTGTGCTATATGAAAGAACTCCTGCATGGATAGCTAAACTATCTGACAAATATGCCAAACTGTTACCTTCAGTAAGTCTTTCCAGACATTTCATATTTTACATTTTATTTTGTGGAGATAATGCAGTGCATTCAATTTCCTCAAAATGGCAAAAGAGAAGTACTTTTGTTCACTCATCAGCAGAATTCTTAATGGTCGCCACATTTCATATGGTACTGAGGCTGTATACTCACTCTCCAAAATGCATTGTCTGAAGCTAGAGCACGTCTAACAAATATTAGCATAAAGAAGAGTGCACAAGGAACATCTCAGAATGCTACTTCAATTCCATATCCTCTAAAGAAAGAAATGATGAACATTTGAACTTGACAAAGACATAAAGAACGTTATATCCTGAACGAACCAAAGACAAATGGAGACTATATAAACACTGCACATTGAAGTAAAGAGACACTGACAAAAGATCCACAATCACGGTGTTTCCTTGATGTAGATGGAAGCTTTACAGCACTAAGAAGCTCATGAAACGCACGAAGAGAACATCAAAATAACAAGTTTGTAGAAACAACGATGCCCAGAAATGCCAACATCTGCTGTGCTGATGACAAGAACTGGATACGTACATTACTAAGACAGGAAATAGCACAAGACATGCCATATGAAGAGAAATCAGCTCACAAACTACGAAATAAATGTTGCCAGATCTTAACTTCTAGATCGTAGCATTGTGCATCCAGTCAGTGAACGCCCTCTTAAACATGGAAAGAGAACAGTTAGACATCCCAGGTTTCAAACCCAAGAAAAGAAAATACAGATCATCTGAATGCTCTGAGCCATAATGGAGAACGCTTACATCAAAAGAAAAAAAATTGTACAGCTAATTAAATAAACTTGCAAACCTATTTTCTAACAATTCAGCGTGAAAAGCATGGGTGGTTTAGCAAGCATAAGATGCAAGTTTGAGGACAAATGTAGAGTTTAGGGACAAGTTCGAACTTCATGAAATCCATAGATGAATTTGAATTTGATCTTTTATGAAGGTTAACAAGGTATTTATCAGTCTACGCATCTTGCAGTGCGATTTTGAGACAGTCCAGATAACAGGCTAACAATTAATCTCTTGTGTGCATCTGATGTGTTTGTTCAGCAGGAGATATTTGGCGTTTCCTTCTTTCCCCTTGAGCTATGAACATATCCATGCCGAAACTAGAGCGCTAGGCTCTTCGGAACAAACAAAGATAGAAAGAAGAAGAAGCAAACCTGGCGAGCCAGCTTCCGGTAAGCTCCCTTGATATCTTGTTTCGATGCCGTTTTCGGAACGCCAAGAACCTTGTAGAAATCGGTTGCCATGCTTACGGCCAGCATTTTTCGCAGGCGAGCTCGTTTCCTTCCCGAACAGGGAGGAGTGTAAGCACCTCTGAGATGAGCATGGCCATGGCCATAGAAGAATGAATCGTCGCCATCGTGAAACGATGGCGATTGCAGGTATCTGATGTTCCGGCCGTTCTTCACATGGGAGGGGAGGAACCGCGCAACGGAATAGCCGAAAGCGCAGGGCGCGGAGTTGCTGGACGCGGTGGAGATGGAGAATATGGTCTGAGAGATGCCGGGAGCGGCAGTCATGGCTCGCTCGAGCTCTCTGCTGGAGATGATGATGATTCAACACAGAGAGCAAGAAGCCATGGCTCGCTATCTCTTCTTCTTCTTCTTCTTCTTCTTCTTCTTCTGCGTCGGATTTCATCAAATGGTCTGATGGTGATGATGGTGGCCATGGTGATGATGGTCATCCCCTCACCACCACCATCACCATCACCATCATCACCATCATCATAATACCATGCGCACGACCATCACCACCATCACCATCATCACCATCATCACCATCACCACCATCACCACCATCACCATCATCACCATCATCACCATCACCACCATCACCACCATCACCACAACCACCACCATCACCATCATCACCATCACCATCGTCACCATCGTCACCACCATCACCATCATCACCATCGCCATCACCCTCATCATCATCACCACCATCACCACCATCACCACCATCACCATCATCACCATCACCATCATCATCACCATCACCATCATCATCATCATCACCATCACCACCATCACCACCATCATCACTACCATCACCGTCATCACTAGCACCATCATCATCATCACTACCTTCATAGTCATCACCACTGCCAACATCATCATCACCACCACCACCATCACCATCACCATCACCATCATCATGTCTGCAAAATCATTAGGACACTAATTAAGCACAATTTGCACTAATTATATTTGGATTACTTAACCAAGCATGTAATCAATTAAGTTAACCATAAGCGATGTGTGAAAAAATCCGCTCTTTGGGCATCCGCATGAAAGCCGGCTGTCGGGTTTCGTTTTCTGATCGCCTCTCATTCCAGCTTTTGACGAAGTTTGATTGGCTCAATTGTGTGTTTCCAATAGCCTCAATCAGATCACCTCGATCAAATGACCCCAAGTCTTTTTCTGAGGTTAAATCGAGGTCTCGGATGAATTTGCTGAATTTGTCAATCCAACTTCCGCTTGGGCTTTTTGCTCCTACTTTTACTAGTTTGTGATGTTTGCTTTGTCACTACTCGTCAACATAAAGTCAAGCTATTGTGCATGTGTGTGCATTCGCATTCTAAGACAGAGGCAAGCCAAAGAGAAAGACCATTGAGAGAAGATGATGGCGAAGATCGACCACCACACCAAAGCAAATGCTAGATCGGTTAAAATGTACATGGAATCAACCATGAGTTTACCAGCAAGATGCAACAACAAACAATGTCGTGTATATTCAAAGTTGGCAGTTCAGGTCTGAGATTTCTGAGATCAAGGTTAAGGAGAGATTTCTGAGATTGACGATTGATTGCCAGGGAAGACCATTGCTCTTACATGTAATGTTTTTACAAACAGCTGTTAACTCGTTATTCCGGACCGATCACTTGGGACATTGCTTGTTATGAGTGTTTTTGCTATAATTCTAGTGATACAACAACCGCTGAGAACCATGGCGTCGATCAGTACACCCGGTGTTCTAAGATCTGACCTCAGGGTTTCGGGCTTTCCAACTCCATCCTGATATGCTGGAGAGTGTTCAGGATAATCTTACTGACAGTATTCATGGATTCCATAGTGCTGGATAGGATCGAGCTGACGGGGTTGGCGAGCGGTTTCCCACCCGACGGAGGCACGTGGTTCACAACGGTCTGGAACGATACTGTCAGGAGCGAGTTGCTCGGCGGCAGTGCAGCCGCATTGGACGATGTCTTTCTCGACCTCGTCGTACTAGGGTTAGAACCATCAGGGTTGAGCACGGCGGAGGTGGTTCCGTGATTCTCCAGCGAGCTGTCGCGGAGAATGGCAAACCCGGAGGGCAGCAGAAGGAAATCCGACGGGTCTTCGCCGCGCAGCACTCGCGTGATCGTCGCGAAATCAACGGGCATGTACACCAGAAGCGAGCACGATTCGTCTGTCCAACTCTCTTGAAGGATGAGGATATTGCTCTGACTCGGCCCCTGCGCATTTCGTAAAAATGCAGACATTTCGCTGTTAAGCTCAACCAACTTTGGGGGCAGTTACATACAAACACTTGTGGAGTATGTACGCAAAGGCGAGAGATCTTCGGTTGGTGATGACAAGAGCTTCTTACGTTTACTCGGAGAAGAGAGACGCTGCTTCCGGGATTTTGCCCCTTGCCGATGTGGCTCATCTCCTGCGCACTGCCGTTCGCCAGCACATTCCTCTATAGCACAAAAAAGAGAAGAGAAGTGTATAAGAGCCGCGTGCATTTGGTTAGAGCATCGGATTACTCCGGCTACTACTAAACCTGCGCTCGGTATCTTTCGCTTCTCAGGAAATCGAACACTCGCTGGTGAGGGAACGGGAGCCACGTCGATGTTGCCGCGCACAGTATGATGCCATCTCCGGCGTTATCGCGCACCATGAAGTGAAGATCATTCCCGTGGGTTTGCGGAAGCTTGATCCAAGACCCATCCGAAGCCGCGCTCACATTCGAACAGTACCTGCTCACCATCTTCTTCGCGAGCCGTAGGGCAGAGCGCCGCCCTTCGAGAGTGTTTATCACTGCAAAAAAAAAAAAATGGAGTTTCGGTGTTCAGAATCGTCGGCAGAGTTTCTTTTTTACGACAGTCGAACAAGAATGCGGAACTGCGAAACGGACTTTTGGTGTTCAAAATCGTCGGAAGAGTTTCTTCTTACAACAATCGAAGAAGAATTCGGAACTGCAAAATGGACTTTGGTGTTCAATTTGTCAAACAGTTTCTTCTCACAACAATCGAGGAAGAATTCGGAAGCGCGGAGAAGGGGAGGGGAAAACAAACAAGGCGATATGTTACCTCCGAGATCACGTGCCGTGGCCATGTTTGTAGACAGCAAGCTGCTTATGTCCTCGCAGTAGTGCTGCAATGCACAAACCCATCGCTTGGCACCAAAGGCGGAGCCGCTGCTGAGAAAATGCAGGTAAACATGACTCAAGCCCTGGTGACTGACCTCCACATGCTCCAACCAGGTAACCTGTTGGAAAACCACTGTGGGCTAGGCTCAATACAACCAATTCAAAAAGGGGATTGGCTAGGCTCAAAATACAACCAATTCAAAAGGGGGATTGGCTAGGCTCAAAATACAACCAATTCGAAAGGGGGATTGGCTTAGGCTCAATGCAACCAATTCGAAAGGGGATCGAACACAAATCACAAAGGGAATGCATCTGTCAGTCGATTGCGTCGTAAAACTCCCTTCCGTCGTGATTTTGTTATATGGCTTCTCTCATAGAGGGGAGCCCCCCCCAAAAAAACCATTCCAAAAGATGTTATTCTATATACCTGAGATTGGCCATTGTGCATCTCTTGAATCACACAACCAGACGGGCGTCGCCGGCACTTGAGGAGGCATGGAGGCGGGTTATCACGCAAGCAGTCCAAGGACACATCCACCACCACCCATAGCTTATCGGCCACATGCTTGCAAAACCGTAGAAAATACATTTCTCGCGTTTGCAGGAGAGGAGAAAGAACTTGAAGTTCAGCATACATCTGCAAAAAGAGGTTGGCGAAACGAATGTCATTAGCTTTATGTACACTACCAGTGTGCAAAGGGTTTAAACCCTAAACCCTAAACCCGAGTTCGAATCGGTGGCATTCACAAGAAATCAGTAGCTACCAGCTGCACAGCGCCATCGAGAGTTACACCGGTGCCTGGTGAAATAACTTTGATGGTAAGAGCCTTGGAAATAATGCTTGGGAACATCAGCATCCACTTATTCTGGAAAGAAAAAAAAAAAGAGGCATGATGTGTTTAGGGTTTTAGAGTTCAAAGAATAGGGTTTAGTGAGCCCTAGCATCAACCCCTGAACCCTCCAAAAGCAACAACTTGAAGACATTTGACATTACAAAGGTGCAAAGAGGATGGTACTAGCAAAACCCACCGCATCCATGAGGGCATCGATAAGACCCAGGGAATTTATATTAACAACTCCGGTGTGCCTGCTGGCCTCCGTGAGGAGCCCCGGAGCCTGCATAACTGCCTTGCTTGGGAACTGCTTCATGTAAGCATCGGTGTCGAGAGCTTGATCACCAGTTGCCCCCATCTTGATCCACAAAGGCTCTTTGGCTTGAACCATGTGGAGAATCTCCTGCAAAGCACTGTCTGCCAAGTCCATGAGAGCAGCTTTGTCTGGCCCCGACATGCCCCCGGGCCAGCTTAGTGCAACTCCCAGCATCGACTGCGATTGTTGTTGCTGCTGCTGCTGCTGCTGCTGGTCTTCCCCACCTTTCATCATCCCAGCTACCATGGACTCTTGCAACGTGGGACGCCTTCCCACCGCCAGCTCCAGAGACAGAGAATCATGGAATACATTCACCAATGGTGGCCCACCAACAGCAGCCGTAGTAGCTGCTCCATTCGGCATCGCTGCAACAAGCTCTGTCTGTAGTATATAACCACATGAACTTTCCTTTAAACTCTGGCAAAAACAACAGTATGGTCTCTCTAACTTGCAATACTTCAGGGTTTGCAGGGCTCCATCCATTACCTCCTCCTCTCGCAACTGGGCGCTTCCCGTCCGCCGCTTGATTTCTTCGTCGGCCATCTCCTGTTGCATCGAGGCAGACTCGTTACAGGAGGCAAGCTGCTGTTGTTTGATCGTTTCTCGTATAGTCAAATTCTCCGCTCGTAACCTGTCGATCTCGGCTCTGAGTTGTGTGTTGTCATACCTCTCTTGTAGGTTCTGATGACAAAATCAAACAGGAAACACGCAGTTTTGGGGCGGTTAATCATTCCAGTCATATGCAGCTGTTAGTGGATAGATACCTTAATCCAATCATGTATCCTACTTTCATCTGATTCCTACGGTTCTGGAACCAGAACTTCACTTGTCGCATGTTTAAACCTAGCATCGCGCTTAGCCGTTCCCGTTGCCTTTGATCTGGATGAGCACATTGCTTAAAGAACCTATCAACAGAAAGCCAGGTAGGTTTAGGGTTTATCGGTACGTCTACGATGTCCAGCACATTGCCAGTCTTACTTACAGCTCCAATTGATGAATCTGTTCGGCAGTATGCCGTTGATACCGTTTCTTCTTCCACATTTCCTCGGACTCTTGGTCATCGCCGGAGGCAGTTTCTTCCATGATCTTTCCAGAGCCATTCTCGTGCTCATCTTGCGAGGCATCTAGGTCTTCTCTGGACCCACCTTCAGAATTCCTCCCTGCAAAACCACCACTCTCTGCTTCTGTTCTTCGCACAGGCTGTCCAATCTCCTGATGACCAATGCCACCACCGCCAGCAGCAACAACAGCAGCAGCAGCAGCAGCAGCAGCAGCATGATTGATCCCTGAAATGTCTTTTGATTTACCTCTACTTTGAACAGGTATTTCCATGTCCTTGCCCACGTTATGGCCATGAAGCTGCAACAGAGGGATGGGAGCTGGATACCTTCCCACTGCCAGCTCCAAAGAAAGCAAATCTGGTGCGACTGCCTGCAGTGGAATGGCCAGTTGGGGAGCACTAGATCTATGTATGGGGAAGGCTCTACCAATTGTGTTTGGTGCTGCTCGCACTAGCTGCACACAAAATAGAGATTACATGAAAACAGTTCAAATCAACCCACTCTTTCTTTACCCCAATAGCCATGAAAGAAGAAAACTTGGAACCTCATCTCTAAGCCTCCCACTCTCTGCCTGTTTCCTCTGTATAGACTCATCCATATCCTGCTGGTACAACATGTTGGCAGCAGGCTCATGGTGAGCTGGTGAAGCAGAACATGGCATCACCGTAGCTTCCTCGACCGTGACATTCTCTGCTTTCATCCTCCTGACCTCGGCGTTAGCTTGTTGTGCATTTCGATCGGAATGCAGCTCTTGAAGGGCCTGATGAAGAAAGCCATGACCCATAATCCACTCCCTTTTTAAAAACACCGCACGAAATTCTTATGCCCCCCACGAATTATAGCTACATCCAAGAACACTCTCTATCGACATTTTTTTTCGATGGCACAAATGCCGTGCATACCTTCGCCTGCTTGCGCCGATTCCGGAACCAGAAGCTGATTTGCTCTTCTTTCAATCCAAGCGCATCGCTCAACTCTTGCCGGTGCTTTTGATCGGGCAGAGGGCACCTGTTGAACACGCTGGATGGGGAGGGGAACAAAACAAACAAACAACGGTTTATAGAAAATCCCCGCACAATGGATTACAACACCTGTGATGAATTTCACAGGTTCATCATGCTTTGGGGGTTAGGGGTTAGGGTTTAGGGTTTAAGGTTTTAGGGTCATCAATGCCCGAAAGCGAAAAAAAAAACACCTTACTCACGATGAAAACAAACAAAGCAAAATAGAAAGTCGCCGCACAATGGATTACAACACCTGTGATGAATTTCGCAGGTTTATGCTTTGGGCGTTAGGGGTTAGGGTTTAGGGTTTAAGGTTTTAGGGTCATCAATGCCCGAAAGCGAAAAAAAGAAAACACTTTACTCACGATGAAAACAAACAAAGCAAATTAGAAAGTCGCCGCACAATGGATTACAACACCTGTGATGAATTTCACAGGTTCAGGCTTTGGCGGTTAGGGTTTTGGGTTTTGGGTTTTAGGTTTTAGGGTCATCAATGCCCGAAAGCGAAAAAAAACACTTTACTCACGATTAAAACAAATAGAGCAAATTAGAAAGTCACCGCACAATGGATTTAGGGTTTAGTGTTTAAGGTTTTAGGGTCATCAATGCCCAAAAGCGGAAAAAAGAACACTTTACTCACGATTAAAACAAACAAAGCAAATTAGAAAGTCGCCGCCCAATGGATTACAACACCTGTGATGAATTTCACAGGTTCATGCTTTGGGGGTTAGGGATTAGGGTTTAGGGTTTAAGGTTTTAGGATCATCAATGCCTGAAAGCGAAGAAAACACTTTACCCACGATTAAAACAAACAAAGGAATGTAGAAAATCACCGCACAACTGGATTACAACACCTGTGATGAATTTCACAGGTTTATGCTTTGGGGGTTAGGGATTAGGGGTTTAGGGTTGAAGGTTTTAGGATCATCAACGCCCGAAAGCGGAAAAAGAAAGAAGAAGAACACGTTACTCACGATTCGAGCTCGTGGATTTGCTGCGGGGTGTGGCGCTGAAGCCGCTGGCGTTTCGATCCATGCTCGTCCTCGTCGCCGAAGCCGCGATAGTCACGGCCATGGTTGAATATGTGGTCATCATCATCTCCAGGGGACTCCTGCAGACTATCCCCAGCCGCTGCAGTGCTCTTCGATCTTCTAGCTGAGACAAGATTCCCTTCATCATCATTTAGGGTTTGCTGCGATCGTGCCTCGTCGGCAACAGCACTGGGGCAATCCATCATGCCGCCGCTGGATGCTTCAGCTCCCACATCATGAGCTGTTGTGCTTGCGCTTGCTATACCTGCTACGGAAGCAGACTCCATAGCAGCAGCCTTCGTCTCCTTCTCTTCTTCCTGTTCAGCAGGAAGCTCCTCTTTCACTGTCGCCATGACCATGGCCGAATTGTGCGCTCCGGTGCATCCATCTCCGCCATCAGTTGTTCCCATGGATTTGCTACCAGTGCAATAGCTTGTTATTCCGAGTACTCGCCATCACCGATCCTGAACATGGTCCCAAGGAAGCCGCCCATCAAAATCCAGAAAAACAATCATTCTCGGCGCTTGATCGCTCATCCAAAATCACGATTTCCTGTTTGATCTGCAGCCTCTCTCTCTCTCCCTCTCTCTCTCTCTCTCTCTCTCTCTCTCTCTCTCACAAACACACACACATCAAATGATGGGCGATTACTTTACAATCTATCTCCTGTTCTCTCTCTCTCT
>JBBBWG010016257.1:0-16145 GCA_037176905.1 Azolla pinnata
GGTGACCACTTCCCCATAGCTGATGATCACAAACAAATGCATCAACCTTCTCAAGAGTGGCGTGGGATGTATAAAAACCAGGGTTGGAATCAAAAGAGTTATCATCTTTAAAAAGGAAGGCCCTTGTTTCAGACCAAGGTATTGAATGGGACAGTGCCTAGCACATTGCTGTCATTGCGCCTGAAAAACAATGGAAGTATTTCATGTGTATATGTTGATAAACTCAACCTATGAGTGCAAGACTTGCATATCAATACTGGGAAAACCATTGAATTTACTGACTTCATTGTGTGTACCATATTCAAGGCAACTTATCAATGAGATGTGCAGCCAGTTTGAAATTTTCTTGAGCCCCTTGATCTTCTTCAGACCCTTAAGAGGTGAGTGAAGATTTACTGTCCAGAGTGTTGTTTTGCTGAATTCTATATCGTGAAAATGCACCAGTTGCCAGCCATTCCCTTGCAGAGATCAATATTGACTTGGCTATTTGATTCTTTTAACACTAGGTAGTAATGGAAATTGAGGAGATTGAACCATGGACACTTGGTTGTTTCAACGCTCGGTAGCTTAGTGAACATTGCCTGTGGACAAAATGGCTTAGAGAACCTTTTTAATTGCAACAAATATACAAGCACATTTGTGATGATCAACATAACATCGTGCATGATCGTGAGCCGTCTGAATGTGTTCTCCTTGATGATTTGCAACATTTGGTTCATGCCTTGTGATGAAAATTTTTGTGTATTCTCCAATGTATCACGATGAATCGTGATATCGACTGGGGCACGTGGCTAGAAACCATACATCAATATAAAAAGGACTATATCTCGTTGATGTATGTTTTGAGCTACTGTGTACGAATTCAAGCATAAAAAGGTATTGTTCCCATTTAGAGAGTGTTTTTGTTACATGTGCTCTAAATATGTCCTCAAGAATTAGATTGACTCGTTTTGTCTGTCCGTATGACTCAGGATGATTTTGAGGAAGTCATGGTCAAGTTAATCTTTAGTTTCGAAAGGCCTGGGTCAAAAAAGTCGCTAGTAAACTTGGAATCTGTATCGCTACTTATATTTATAGGTAAGCCATAACAACGAAAGTAAGCCAATTACATGGTAGGCTACCGTGGTTTTTCGTTCAAAATAAATCTATCTAAATTTGTTAGTCGATCAATCACCACCCAAAACGGCATCATGACCCCTTTGTGAACGAGCTAACTTGACACGGAAAACATTTAATCACATACTTATAATTGTTATGCCTTATTGATCCTACCACGGAAAACACATACTTATACATGTCAAGATGCATGTCATGCTAGAAAAATGGGTTAGAGAGTGTTCGATATATTTCCAGGATGATGTACGTATTGACGGTGCATGGTGACAGTTATAAAGATTTTTGTAGTTTTTCTTAGCCTATGGTAAGTGTGGAACACAAAGTACCTTTCCACGACAGTCAAGCAAACCATTTGAGATATTGTGGGAGGTTGAAATATCGATCGAACCAGTGTCAATACCTCCCCGAATTAAAGGAACACAAGGATGGATCAATATTGATCGAAGCAGTATCAATACCTCCTTGAATTAAAGGAATACAAGCATGGATCAATATCGATCAAAGCAACATCAATATCTCCTTGAATTAAAGGAATACAAGCATGGATCAATATCGATCAAAGCAGTATCAATACCTCTCTCTCTCTCTCTCTCTCTCTCTCTCTCTCTCTCTCTCTCTCGTGCAGTTGCTTCAGCTGGGAAACACATCAAATATCAGTCAGGCATAATACGTCGTCAACTTGCTCAGCTGCTTCCATGTTCGGGCTCGACTAAAGACTATAACAGGCATCGATCGTAATGGATTGGCGCAATGTCGAAACCCACTCTCACTCAGCTCATCGGAAGCTTCAGCTTCAGCATCAGCATCAGCATCAGCATCAGCAGCAGCAGCAGCAACAGAAGCTCTATGTTCTCAAGGGGAATGGGAAGAAGAAGAAAAAAACAACAACAAAAACCCTAGCCCAACAACATGCCCTTCTTCTTCTTCTTCTGTCTTTGCTCCTCTTCTTCTTCTTCTTCCGTCTTTGCTCCTCTTCTTCTTCTTCTTCCGTCTTTGCTCTTCTTCTTCTTCTTTCTTTGCTAAACCCTAAACCCTAAACCCTAAACCCTAAACCCTAAACCCTAAACCCTAAACCGTCTCCCTTTTTCTCTTCTGCTTCTTTCTTTGCTCTTCTTCTTCTTCTTCTTCTTTCTTTGCTCTTCTTCTTCTTCTTCTTCTTCTTTCTTTGCTCTTCTTCTTCTTCTTCTTCTTCTTCTTCTTCTTCTTTGCTCTTCTTTCTTCTTCTTCTCCCTCCCAAAAGTCAGTTCAAAATCTGCAGCGCCCAACGGCTCCCGCACCCACTTCCTCCTCCTTCTTCTCTGCCATAGCCTCTGCACTTCTCCTCCTCCTCCTCCTCTTCCTCCTTCCCCCACCTTCCCTCTGCTTTCTGCACCGGCTATGGAGAACTACGAGAAGCTGGAGAAGGTCGGCGAAGGCACCTACGGCAAGGTCTACAAGGCCCGCGACAAGAAGTCCGGCCGCCTCGTCGCCCTCAAGAAGACCCGCCTCGACATGGAGGAAGAGGGCGTCCCCTCCACCGCCCTCCGCGAGGTCTCCCTCCTGCAGATGCTCTCCCAGAGCATCTACGTCGTCAGGTATACGCCATGGATCCCCCCCCCCCTTCGCCTCTTCACCATCTCTGTTTCTTTCTTTCTCTCTCTCTCTCCCTTTGCCGTGTTTCCATGGCAACGATCGGCTGCTTCCGAAAGGGAAACGCCTCTTCGATCGACCGCATGGAACGCTAGCAAGAATGGGAAGATCTGTTGCGATCTCTGTGGAGCCTACAAATGGTACCATTCGTCTGCAACGGACGGATCTGGAATGAGATCTTTGCATTTTGGCCCCTCTGCAGGCTGCTTTGCGTGGAGCATCTGGAGAAGAAGGGGAAGCCGCTGCTCTACCTGGTGTTCGAATACATGGATACCGATCTGAAGAAATACATCGACATCAACGCCCGAGCCCAGGGCCAGGGCAAGCCCCCCTTGCCGCCCAAACACGTCCAGGTATATGCTGTCTTTCTCCTGCTACTGTTTTCTGACCCTAAATCCCGTAAGAATCTGCGCGTTGAGACGAAGGGCCTTATCTACTCCGTCTGTGTCTGTTTTCGGTTCTTCTTTGACATCAGAATCTCATGTACCAGCTCTGCAAAGGCGTTGCTCACTGCCATAGCCATGGCGTTATGCACAGGTCGGTGTTTTTGTGATAGACGGGCATAGACGAATCTGTCCTATGTTGTAGAATCATCGTAGAATCTATCTAAACGCCTTGTTGGTCTTCGCTAGGGACTTGAAACCGCAAAATCTTCTGGTTGACAAAGAGAAAGGCCTGCTCAAGATCGCCGACCTTGGGCTGGGGAGAGCTTTCACCGTGCCATTGAAGAGCTACACACATGAGGTAAGGCCTTGCTCGAAAAGAAGACTGTTATTCATTCAGGATGTTCCTCCTGCAAAACCCTAAAACGCTGCCCGCCTCTCTGTTTGCATAGATTGTGACATTGTGGTATCGTGCGCCTGAAGTGCTGCTTGGTGCAACTCATTACTCGACTCCTGTTGACATATGGTCGGTTGGATGCATCTTTGGTAAGTGGCAGAGAAATATTGTGGGCATTTTGCCCCCATTGTAACTAGAATCTGTTAGTCTATATACATTCATTCTTGTATGCATATTTTGATATAGATAGATAGATAGATTGATTGATTGATTGATTGATTGACATTCTGTGGGCATTTTGCCCCCATTGTAAGTAGAATCTGTTAGTCTATATAAATTCATTCTTGTATGCATATTTTGATATATATATAGATAGATAGATAGATAGATTGATTGATTGATTTACATTTTGTGGGCATTTTGCCCCCATTGTAAGTAGAATCTGTTAGTCTATATACATTCATTCTTGTATGCATATTTTGATATAGATAGATAGATCTATTCCCATTTTTGTGTGCAGATTCACATTTGTGCACCTGCATATTGAATCACTTTGTTGTACAGACATTAACTCATTCTCTGGACACTTTGTGAGAGCAACTAAGCTTATAACCTTGTTTAACTAACTATCTTCATGCACATTTTGTGCAGCTGAGCTTACTCGGAAGCAACCACTATTCCCTGGGGATTCTGAACTACAGCAGCTGCTTCATATATTTAGGTTTGCAGTTCTTTTTGTTATTTGTTTTGGCATGCTTGTTTTCATCATTCTGAGCTACAAAAATGGCTCTATAGCTTTGCTGTTTCTTCAATGTTTTTCCTGTCCTTTTCCCATGCCCCACCCCCTTCATGTTTCAGCATATGCTTTGTTTTCTCATGCTTGAGTCTGCTATTTGGCACACCCATTATTCCTCTGTTCTTGCTCGGAGTCATGGCCAAAGTGTGAGCAAGTTTGTTTTCTGGATTCGCAGGCTGCTCGGAACACCTAATGAAGAGACATGGCCAGGTGTGAGCAAGTTGAGAGACTGGCATGAATACCCTCAGTGGCAATACGCAGACATTTCGAAAGCTGTACCCCACCTTGATCCAAAGGGTGTTGATCTTCTCTCTGTAAGCCTTCTTCTTACACCTCCATGGCTATGGATCTCACACCTCAACCTGAATTTCCTTACCTTGTTGTGTTTTTATATACATTTCATAACTGGGTAGCCTTCTTCTTGCAAATATCTCTTGCAGAAAATGCTGCAATTGGACCCCAGCAAGCGGATCTCTGCCAAAGCTGCATTGCAACATCCTTATTTTGATGACCTTGATAAATCACAGTTCTAAGTCACATTCTGAAGTGACCCAGTCAAGTCAGTAAGAAGGGTTCATGGTCCCCTTACAAATACAATAACCAAAACACTCTGTTTTGCTGGTTAGATTTGTATTAGAATAGCATCTGTGCTGGCATGTATGAATGGCTTCAGCGTTATATCATGGAGACACGATTTGATGGTTTTTGTAGTTAGCATCTTGTGGGCAAGATGTGATTATAGTGCATCGTTTTGCGATGATTTCTGCTCTATTACTGCGATGTACTTGATACTACGACTAGTGGGAAGTGTACTAGTCATTGTATTTGAATTTTCTGAATGTTTTTTTCTCAATCGATTGCTCAACTCTTATCAAATAGAGCAGTTCATGACATGCGGAAATGATCAGTTTTTGTTCCACAACATCGTAATGGAATTGGTCTTCATTCTTTCGAAAGTTTGACTTCAATGTTTGCTGTCTGTGGAATTTGTTATGATCAGCCCAATCATGTACAAATAACTTGTTCAAGAATTTGCTTTGCTACAATCATTTCAGATTATGTAACTTGCTGTCGCTTCCGATTATCTCTGAATGAAGAACGTTTTGAGAACTTAAAGCTTCCATATCTTTAATGTTTCTCAGCATTTGTTCTCCTTGTGAAAACCCTGATGATGATTGTCTGTCTATCCATAAGTATACAATCGAGCCAAATGATCTTTTGCTAAAGATATTTATTTGAACTTCCAGATGAGGAACAATGACCTATTTCAACTACATTGGGCAGAATGTAACTTGTAACATCTTATGCCAATCATGTGGCTTCAATCCATGAGACTTTTCTTTTATTTTGAATTCGTTCTTTTTCCTTCGATCATTAGGGGGTTGTTTGTATACAATTCTGCTCTGAATTCGTTCTTTTTCCTTCGATCATTAGGGGGTTGTTTGTATACAATTCTGCTCTGAATTCGTTCTTTTTCCTTCGATCATTAGGGGGTTGTTTGTATACAATTCTGGTCTGAATTCGTTCTTTTTTCATCCAAAAATTTGATTCTACTTTAGTGAAAATAATCACAACAATGAGCAAGCATGATCCCAAGGCCACACATAAAGTTAAAAAATAAACAGAGCCATTATATACTTTCTATCCTTAATTTCATTCTTTTCTTTGCTCGATGTTCATTTAAAAACCTTTATCTAGGGAGTGCCTCTACTCATCTCACGCGCAATTGATGCCGGATTTCTTTCGACAAGGCTAATTCTAATCAGGTTATTAGAATGGGATTAGCTAAAACAACATGATATCGGTTACGACATAATTGCTCAAAAAGCATCCGTATGATGAAAGGCACTTCAATTGTACCATTAGGTGAGGTTGTCTGAAAGCTCGACAAGAAAGGCGATAAGATAACTATAGCACCCCATGAATGATAGTGGCCCTTCAGAATTGAAATATTCCATAGAACTGGGAGATATTGTGGCATTAGTACTTTTACGCGATCGCAATAAGACTGTGTTTGCGGCGAAGCAATTGTATTTTCTGGCGAAAGAGAGGACAAAGCCGTGGATAACATCGAGCATTCTTCCAAAGTAAGTCTTTTGCAAAAGCACTACCGGGAAGATTTCAGATGCTCCGGATAAATTTTCAAGGTTGTTGCAGATCCGTGCGGACCGAAAGCTCTACTCACGTGCACCGTACAGAGAGGCTAAAGCTGATGGCAGACGACAGCATCGCGAAATCCGTGCATAATAATCGTATAATGGCAACTTGTCCACGGCATCGGCCTTGCTCTCAGCGAAACTGTAATCGGGGCTCATGGGGGGTCTGATCATCGGCGGTTTGGCATAAAAGAAAGCATCGTTTATTTGATTGACACATGGTCGGAATCAGGCACTGCATATAGTGGATAATGTCGGAGGATCATGCGCGTATTTGAGCATGGATTGAGCGAGCAACCTCTGACGAGAAGTCTAGCCAGGTAGTGTCGAGAGAACAATGCGGTCCAGCATTCAGCTACAGAGAGGGCAATCACCACGATGATCTGATGCAGGTCGCTGCATTGGAAGGCAGATCAGCAATGAGTAGCCGGTAGCGACGATTCTGGCACAGATTTCGTCGAGCCGCGGCATGTATACTGCTTGCCAGGTAGAGCAGCGGTTAGCTCGCAACGATGATCCGACGCAAGTCATGCCAACAACATGTATCGTCGAACAGAGAGGCGGTCGATAGCGCTAGCTGGTAATGACATGCGTTGGCGGATCGATAGCGCTAGCTGGTAATGACATGCGTTGGCAGATCGATAGCGCTAGCTGGTAATGACATGCGTTGGCAATTAGCGATCCAAGCGTATCAATATAATCGCTGGATCGGAAAAGACAGCAGCTGGCTAGTGCCTCGATCGAGCTGCGATTGGCCATCCCAGCTGATCTGTAAGTGGTCATTCCTTGGCAGGTAGAGCAAGAATTAGCTGGCAGAGACAATCTAGCACAAAGTCACGCCAGCGACATGTACAAAGCGGACAGAAGCAGCAGTTAGCTCGTAAAACGACGTGTGCTAGCAATCAAGTGGCGTGGATCGACAGAGTCTCCGTATCAGAAAATCCAGCGGCTAGAAACAGTGTCTCGACCGAGCCGAGATTCGCCCAATCCCAGCTAATCCCCACATCCAATCTCCAAAGTGGTCGAGCAGGGAAGCAAACTGAGGCCACGGGAGCTGCCAAAGCAGACTGTTCCGAATACATGCATACGAACTTACGTACGTACATTCGTACGCACACACCTGCATACATACATACATACATACATACATACATACATACTTGGATAGCTTTAATCCAAAAGGTTTTGTATACATTCCAATCTCATGAATCTTTCCCAAACCAAAATCATATATATATACATGGCCATCTGCATATGTGTATTGTCCATGTGCAAAATCAAAATCGCCCACCAAAATTTCCCCCTTCACCAAATTCGCCCACCAAATCTCTCTCTCTCTCTCTCTCTCTCTCTCTCTCTCTCTCTCCCCATCGATCCAGAGAACCCCTTTCTTCTTCGATTCCCATGGCTTTGCAGAGCTCTAGCAGCGAACCCATCAGCAGCGCCATGGCTCCTGCGCAGACCTCCCTCCTCAGCGTCTTCGACAGCTCGCTCATGGCCAAAACCTCGCTCTTCAGTGCCCTCCACCGGAGCTTCACCTCCCCTTCTCTCCACAGGTTTGTGCTACTTCTATCCATCTCCATCGCCATCGTTTGTGTGTGTGTGTGTGTGTTTTGCTCTTTTCTCGTTTGCTTCCATCAACGCTACCAGATCTTCGCATGTCCCGAGTGGCAGAACGCATCTCCTGGGTTTGTTTGTCTCTACTGACATGCTTCTGTTCTTGCTTTTTGTATTGCAGCTTGATCATGTCCGATGAGGATCCGTCGACGATGACCTTAGAATTCCTGCGCGCCCGCTTACAGTCGCAACGGGCAGAGTACAGAGCTGAGAAGCGCCGAGCTCAGGCTTTGGCACACAAGGTTTATCCATTTGAAAAGAACAAACAAACCCTGTGCCATATCTGTATGCATGGTCACTTGAAAGGCTTTGGTTCGGGGCTTTAAGGTTGAAAGCAACGTGTTCATATAGTAGGGCCCCCACATTTAGAGAGCATTGCCATGAATGAGCTCATTAGAGAGCTGATTGCATGTGTTTCGGTGATCGGTAGGTTGGCATGCAGAGATAGTGGCCTACATCGAGAAAGAATCACAATGTATTTGTTCCATGTGGATAGAGAAGGATGTATGTATGCTATCCCAAAGCTCTAAATATACTTGTACAAGGATCGATTAGTTTATTTGTTATAGAATTTTGAGCTAACATCAAGAAAGAATCACAATGTATCAGTCCCATGTTGAAAGAGAGAGAGAGATGTGTGTATAGTATCCCCAGAAGTATTATATATCAATTCGAAAAACCATGATTTTATATGCATGTTCTCATCAGGTAGTGGAGCTAGAGAAGAAGCTGCTCAGAATGGAAATCCGGTTACGCAACAGTAGTCGAGAGGAGAATCATGGGATTGGCAAAAGTGCCTTACCATCCAAATCGAGCGGTCTTGATGGTGCGGGTTCAATAGACGTCAGCGAACCATCAAAGGAAGAGCTGCAGCTGCAGTTGGAGCAATATTATCCAGATGATAGTGCATGCAGGTGCGCTAGCGATTGCTCGTTGAGGGATTCGAACGAGTCTACAGCAAATCATTACAAGAATAATGTGATGAATGCCGCCGGGTATGGAAGCTGCGAGCTGCGCTCGCTTTCGTCCCCGGAATGTTATAGTCCATGCAGTCATTTCCCATGCGTGCGGAGGCAGCAGCGAATCCCCGCATCTCCTCCTCCAAAGCAAGAAGATAACAGTTCCAAAGTGTATGGCAGAAGTCCTTCGAGATGCTTTCAGAAGAGGGGCGATAAGCTGCCCCGCCCTGACAATGGTGACCCGAATGAAAGCCAAGCCAGGCAATGGCGACATGAAACAACCAGGTTTGAGCTTTCACCGATGGCATGTCTCCCTAAGAACTGTTCACCAAAACAAAACCTAATCGGTGTGTTGGTGTGTATGTGTGTGTGTGTGTGTGCGTTTGTGCTTTGTGAATCTAACACCTCCCTTTCCCCTGTTTGATTCATGCACCTCATGTGTGTGCCTTATGCATCAAATGCCACCTTTCATCTGTTTGATTTATGCATCTTAATGTGCATGTTTGTTTGCGCTTTATGCATCAAATTCCAGCCTTTTCCAACTGATCTGATTTATCCGGTCATGGCTTCAGTTCAGACTCGTAGGGTGCTAGATGGCCGAGCTCACCATATTTAGGAGAGCCAGAATCAATCTCTTCTCGTTACTCTTTGTTTGTAACACCCTTTTCTGTTTTGCACTTCCATTGGAGAAAGACAAAAATGATCAAAGGTTGATAATAGTGGGAGAATTGTGTAGATCAAGCCTAAATAATATTTTCATAGATTGAGTTGGTGATCATCAGCATTTGGTTTTTGGGGGGTTTTCCAGTGTGGTGCATGGTCGATGGAGGGATCATGAACAGCATGATTTGGCATCAAAGGTGCGATCAGGGAGCCATGAAATCATGGCTGAGGAGGAAATCAATGATGGGCCGCTTACTACATTTTGCCGATTTCCCTCCATCCCGCGATATCAGGTAAATGTTCTTCCATTCCATTTACCAAGAACTCTGGGTGGAAGGTTTTGCACGAAACATCATGCAATATAAAATCTACCAGAATAGAGTTCTGGACACAGAAGAGCTTTCCCTGCTATGCAGTAAAAAAGAAAAGCTCACTCCCAACTGGTGTTGAAAATAGAACCATTTCCTTTAATGTTTACAACATCGTGAGCACAAGATATAGAAAATTGGGTAAAGATGTTTCTATGTCCTCTTATTTTGTTCATTTTGAAATGATTGAATCAATACCTATGATTGGAATGCCAGGGTAGTTGCAGCTCTCCTCGATCGAGTGATCCAGGTGATCGAAGCCCAAAAGTTGGGCTCAAGCATGAAATCAAGTCTGTAAGGGCAAGCCCACAAAATCAAGCCAATAATGATCGAGAAATCTCTGGTCAAAGGAAGCTACAGATCTCTCTCTCATACATGTCTTTGCCCACATCAACCCCATCTTTCGGAAACAACTCTCCATGTTGCACGATAAGAGAAGGCAGATTAAGGCCCTTTTTAGCATATGAAAAGCCAGGAAGCTACCTACAGAAGATTGGGATTGGAAAAAAGAGGGGAGAGAAAGTCCATCCAGTTGCAAACCCGGTAATGTATTTGGAGCCGGTTACAGATGAAAATGCTGAGGATTGCGAGGAAAAGACCAAGGAAACAATCCCAGAGCTTGTACACAACCCTTTATTTGATCCGAGAGCAAGCAAGATCGGGTATGTTGAGATCGATTCTCCTGCCAAAAAGAACTGCTTTTGTCAAGCTCGAGAATGCATTCTTGAATCCAAGACGAATATTATGAAAGTTGAACGGTTGAAAAGCCCTAAGCCCTAATTTTCTCTTTTCCTTCGTCCTTCAGTTTTGTTAATACAGCTGGTAGTGACAACAAACAGAACAGAGGAGACTTAAGTGTATGAGGAGACATGGTTACGGAATTTCTTCATATGAGAAGGGCCTGATGCACATGATGGTCATCGTCTCTCCATTCCTCAATCTGATATGGATACAAGGAACTAGGTTCTGAAACAAATATATCAATTATCATGTCAACATCCGATCAACTATTACTTATTTCCATCCTTGTAGTGTTCAAATCATAGTAATACCTAAAGCTTACACAATACTTATGACGATATACCTTAAACCTTACTAACTGTTTGTAAAGTGTTGAAGCTACGCCTGGACCTAAATTATGACTTATGAGAGCTAATATTTGCTTCAGTGTATCAAATATTATCATTCATAAGAAGCATGATTGTAACACCCATACTTCAATGTGATGTAACCTTCAGTTCTAATATGTGTAATTTATTTCTGTTAATTTATCTACCCTAAAGTCCATTAATACTGGCTTTTGAGTGCAGCTACTAAAGCTTTCATTTGACATGAAAATTCATTGAACTTGGTCGTCCATGAGATGGCATCATGTCGGTAGATACATTATTTTTCCCTATTGGATTCAAACAATACTTGAAAGCAAGATAACACAGGCTCAACCAGGAAATGATGAGATTATTTCAATCGGGCACAATTATTGCTTTCAGATTCCTCAACATCTTAGTTCTCATTGCTCAATAGTATAAGCGTGCATTAAAAACAGTGATAAAATTCCTGCTGTGACATCTAATTGTGGTATTAGTGCAGACAATCAAGCTGTCCTTGGTTTTTTTTACTCAAGTTGAAGATCGTATTTTTTATTCCAATCAGTGTAAGCATGTATAAAAAGCAAAAATTCTGACAATCAAGCATCTGATTCTGAGATCAGTGCACATTATCACAGGTTGAAAGTTTTATATTTCAACAAGTATAAGCATGCATTAAAAGCAGTGATGAAAGTCCTGCTGTTTGCTTTTAAGCATCTAATCCTGAGATTCGTGCACACAATCAAAGCTGTCCTCAGTTTTGTACACAGGTTGAAGACAGTTTTTGATTTCAACCAGTATAAGCATGCTTAAAGAGCAGTGGTAAAGTTCTTGCTGCGACAATGAAGCATCTAATTCTGAGATTAGTGCACACAATCAAGCTATCCTCGGTTTTTTACACAGGTTGAAGACAGTTTCTGATTTCAACTAGTAAAAGCATGCAGAAATAACATGGTAAAATTCCTGCTATGACAATGGAGCATCTAACTAATTCTGGGATAAGCGCACACAATCAAGCTGTCCTCAGTTTTTTACACAGGTTTAAGGCTGTTAGCTCGGTTTTTCAATTTCAGCTACACATCTGGTTTTTCTCCCATGAAAAGCAGAACTCAACTCTCCATTCAAAGGACAAAAGGCAGGCATTAGAACTGCCTCGAGGCATGACAACAGCGAAGCAGGGCAAGTATCACGACAAAGCACGGAGAATATGCCGGCATACGATTCTGGTTATACGCAGCCGTACGAATCAGAATGGTGGTTATATACAACCAACAAACGAAAAGCTTAACAAAAAGCAGCCTCTGATTTACAAAGAGCATCCTTAAAAGCAGCATTGAGCTCCTTTACTTTTCTTATCATAGCCTTTTAAACCCATGTGATTCCCTGAATGCAGCTGCCATGGCAGTAAAACAGGGATTTGGGTTAGTTTTTTTGTTCTTTTTGTTTTGATCTGCAATGGGGACGGAGGAGAATGGGGTCCTGAAAGGAATTTCTGTCATTCCAATGATGCAAATCTGATGCAATTTCAATTCCAGTTCTACTACTTTCACATCTCTCCACGCCAGCAGATTCTTTGCATAAAATGCTTCTTTGAGGACGTCCCATCGTCACAGAATGTCTAGGGCCTGTCTTTCCCGAGCACCATACTACTACTACCACTACTTCTACTTACTGTATGCAGCTTGCTGACTCGGTGGTGGTGGGTCTCCTGCAGAAAAAACAATGGTCTTTGAGCAACTGACAGGTTCACCATGGATGGAGACATGCATTAGAATGGAGAGATATTGCTGCTGCTGCTGCTGCTGTTGTTGTTGTTGTTGATGCTGCTACTGTTGCCACTGATGATGCTGATGAGGATGCAGATGAGGATCTGTTGCAACTGATGATGATGATCCTGATGAGGATGGAGATGAGGATCTGTTGCAACTGATGGTGATGTTGATGCTGGTGATGATGATGCTGAAGAAGAAGCTTTCCAAGGAGATGCATACGTATACGTAGACATATACGTATACGCATAAGCCCCACCGTGTACGTATGCGTATTTGCATACGTAGATGGGGACTGAACCTTCTCTGCTGTTTGTGGGCGTTTTCCCCCCCTCGCGGCTCAAGGGGAAAGGAGGAGCTAGCTCGGGCTTTAGCGATGGCGGAGGCGGCTCCTGCAGCAGGCGCGGAGGAGCTCCCTCGCTCCATCGTCCGCAGAGTGGTGAAGAAGAAGATCGCAGAGCTGGGCACAGGCCGCGCTGCCGAGGAGATGGGCAAGCCGGGCATGTCGCGGATGCGGGAGATCCCGCTCCACAAGGAGGCTCTCCTCGCCTTCTCTGAGAGCGCCAAGGTCTTCATCCACTACCTCTCTGCAACGTAATGCCCTCTCTACCTTCCCTGCAGGGTTTAGGGTTTAGGGTTCAGGGTTTAGGGTTTAGGGTTTAGGGCTTAGGACTAAACCCCGCACGTTGTCATCGTCCTCTTTTGATTTCTTTGCTTTGCTTCCTGTTTGCAGGGCGAATGATATCTGCAGAGAGTCCAAGAGGCAGACCATCACCGCGGAGGATGTGCTCAAAGCTGTGGAAGAAATCGAGTTTCCAGAGTTTATGGATTCATTGAAGCTTGCCCTCCAAGGTATGGATCGATTTTGTGTTTCGGTTAAACAGACAGATGATGTGGGTAGCTGATCTTGGAAGGAAAAAAACACAGTGATGCTAGCAAACGGAATAGGTCTGTGATCAGAGCTTCTCGGATGAGTCTATGCTTCGATCGAATCACAACAGATTTCTGGGATTTCATTTTCATGTCGGGAAAGGGTTTGCGAAAACCCCGGCAGAACATGGTTTTGCGAAGAAAAGATCATGTTGCATGTATGCATTATTGCAAAATGGAGCTCAAAGAGCATGTTGGTAGGATGTGGTGGGTTGATCTGGTGAAGATAAGATATAGATAATGTTGATGCTGATACATTGTCTGAGCAAGAATGCATTTGCACACACATATTGGTATACAATTTACACACAGACAGGCATATAAATCTGTAAAATATAATCTGACACATTGAATGTGTGATGATGGTGTGTGTGTCAGACCACGCTACGAATGCATAGGCATGTGTATGCATGTATATATGGAAAAACAGAAGCTTTTGTGAAGCATGCATTGCCTACCTATGCCAAGCGAAGCAAAGCTTTAGTGAAAGCATGGTATATATCTACTTACAGTAACCGAGAAGCTTTTGCGAAGCATGCTTCTGCTTATCGCAAAGAGATTTTGTCATGATATTCTGGTCGCAGAGTTCCGGCGAGACAATTCGGCGAAGCGTTTGGAGGCGAAGAAGCGGAAGTCTGGCGGCGGCAATGGTGAAAATGGGGAGGCTGGAAGAGCGATTCCTCCAGATTTGAGCTCCTCACCTCCTGCTCCCTCTGGTGAAGATGAAGACCTGGCTGATGATGCTAGGGATATGCAAATAGTCTCTTAGATCGTGCCGGTTTTTCGCCGCATTGAAGACTTTCCAGGATGGATTCAGAGAAGGCCTCAACTATTTAGATCATATCAATATTGACATGGGTACCACCGAGTTCTCCTTTTAATAGGGAAAAGAGAAAAAGGCTCTTGCAGTTTGTATATGGTTGATTCGACTTACTTACTGAAATTCATTGATGAGTTTGGCATTGATTGGATTTCTCTTGCCAATGGCACTGCAGTAATTCATCGGAGATGTATTGTTTGCCAATCCAACCAACCTTTTAGGAGAAATGCCGGGAAGTGAGCACCTCAATTCTAATTTGAAAGATTGTGTATGCGTTTGAAATGTTGATGAATATTCGGTTTATGTTGAAATCATACTTGGAATGGAAGTAAATCGTCTGACAAGCATCTGTCGAAATGTTGTCAAGAAAAACTCTGATCAGAGGTCATTGTGCTAGAGGGTTTGTGATGCTTGATGAAGCAGCCATACCATGGTCTTGAATCTAAATCTTTACAGTACTTCGGCACTCGATTCCTTGCATGCATACAATCATTTGCAGGAGAGGTTAAACTGTGACTAATCACTGTTTGACATTTGAATGCACAAGAGATACAGAAATGTTGGCAGAGACAGAGAAAGTGAGGGGCTGGAATTGAGCCTTCTTCATCTTCCATATCTGCCATTGAACTATTCAAAGAGAGAGTGACTGATGGAGATGTATGTATTCTTGCCCATTTGTTAAGCATTGGAAGTGCAATATAATGTCGAAATGAGATGTTCTTAGGAATGCAAGAAGAGTCGCAGAATTTACCTTCATGTAAGGTGAAAAAGATGTGTCTTGACCTAGATCGTGGATAAGTTATTCATATAATTGTGAATCCTTGTACCACGGTATTTTTTGCCCATTTGTGAACCAGATCACTTGATGGGCAGCGATTACAGTGTTTTTAAATCTTCATCTCTATATCCATTTTATCTTTGTCAAATGCTTCCCAAAATGGTTCAATACCTTACCTAATCAGTACAAAATGCTTCTTACTTGATCACTAGGCAAGTTTAAATAAAACCCCTGTTACACAAACAAGAAAGATTAGATATCTTAAAATTACCGCCGATCGTTTCCTTTTGTTCGATGAACGATTAGTTCGGCATCTGTTCATTTGAAGCAAACAGATCCATCGATATGGATAATTAGATTTAGATATCCCCCTTTGGTTTATCAGAAATTACTATAGAAATGAGGTTATTTTCTCTCATATAAGCCAGCCAAATAGCCCAATTCTTGTCAGATTCCAGTGTTTTCGAGTTCCCTACCACTATCAAACCACGTTTGGCCCTGGTTAGTGCCACGTTCATCCGATGGGGATCACTCACAAATCCAAGCTGGCCTTTGCTATTGGATCAAACCGTCCAGAAGACAATAACCTGTTTGATGTTTCCATCAACATACAGCTTGCTGTTGCATTCCAAATGTTCTACTGATTACAAGGATTAAAACAAAAGCACTTGCCTCC
>JBBBWG010016268.1:0-13077 GCA_037176905.1 Azolla pinnata
CACCATGACCATCATCATCATCACCATCATCATCATCATCATCATCATCATCATCATCATCATCATCATCATCATCACCACTAGCTCACACTCTCACTCTGCACAGTCTCTCTCTCTCTCTCTCTCTCGAGCTTCCATGTCCTCTTCCTGCATTTCCTTTCCTCTTCCTCTCCCTCTTCTTCTTCTTCTTCCTCTCCCTCTTCTTCGTCTTCGTCTTCGTCTCCTCAGAGACTGACTGACAGACAAGACACACAGCACACTGCTCCTCCCCTCTCCTAGTGCTTCCGCCATCGCTCCCAAAGCTCCTTCATTTCCATCCCATGTCTCCCACATTACGATTCTGAAGGCTCTCTCTCTCTCCCCCCCCCCCCCCTCCTTCAACCGCTCGCCAATGGCCTGCATTATTGCCCTCGCCCGATCCGATTTGTCCGCCGTCAGAAGCAGCTCGGAGCCCCACGCCGATCTCCCCGATCTTGCTCCCTGCTCCGTAGACTCCCTCGGAAGGAGAAGAAGAAGAGTCGCCGCGCTCTGATCGCCGCAGCTCCTTCCGAATCGTTTGGGAGACAGAGGGAAGCTCGAGAGGAAGAGTTTTGGATCGGATAGAAGGGACCGATCGAGAGAGACGCCGCGGAGGTGAATCGGAGAAGGAGGGAATCGAATCGTGTTCGGGGGGAAGATTTCGAACGAGAAAGGGAAGAATCAGAAGGGGGGGGGGGAGGAAAGAATCGGAGGAGGAGAGAAGGAAGATGGTGTCGTCATCGTCGTCGTCGTCAGAAGGGAGAGCGGGAGCGGAGGGGGTAATCTCTGCAGGCGGAAGCGAAGAAGGCTTCGATGCTTCGCAATACCGAGCCAGCGAGGGAGAGAAGAAGAAGAAGAAGAAGAAGAAGAAGAAGAAGGCGGAGGAGGAGGAGGGGCGGAAGAGCGATTCAGGCGAGAAGATGAGCGACATCGACGGAAGTGGCGATGGAGATGCAAGAAAACTTGGCGATGGAGATGCAGAAGAAGCAGAAGCAGAAGCAGAAGCAGAAGAAGAGGAAGCAGAAGCAGAAGCAGAAGAAGAAGAAGAAGAAGAAGAAGAAGAAGTAGAAAACGATCACGAGGAGCTTTCTGTGCTTCCTCGCCACACCAAAGTGATCGTTACCGGAAACAACAGAACCAAATCTGTTCTCGTCGGCTCCCATGGCGTCGTCAAGAAAGCTGTTGGCCTCGGCGGATGGCATTGGCTGGTAAGCAAGAAATCAGAAATCAGAATCAGAAGAAGAATCAGAAGAAGAATCGGAAGAAGAATCAGAAGAAGAAGAAGAATCGGAAGAAGAATCAGAAGAAGAAGAAGAAGAAGAAGAAGAATCAGAAGAAGAATCAGAAGAATCAGAAGAAGAAGAAGATGATTTTGGTGAGAATCAGATCGAGATGACGATGACGCTGATGGAAGATGCAGGATGAAAGATGAAGACGATGGATTCCACACAGTCGAGAGAGATAATTAGGGTTTCCGTAGGGTTTCCTTAGGGTTTCTCTTTCGTGCGTGCTTTCTGTTCTTCCCCCGCCTTCTCTCATCCCCATCGCATCAGGCATTAGGGCTTCGTCCCCGGTTCCCTCCATCTCCATTTGGAATCGTCCTCTTCGTTTCTTCTCGGATCCGTTTGCAGGATGAAAATGTTAGGGTTTTTTCCTAGGGTTTCGGATGATTTCCTGCTAGCTTCTCAATCTGAAAATGAAGGATTTTTAGGGTTTGCAGACGAGATTTTGCAGCTAGGGCGTTCGGGAAGAGGGTAGCTTGTAAGGATCCCTAATTCTTCCATAGCCATTTGAATGATCTGTCTTTCTTCTAACAGCAACACCAAGGAAAGTGAAGAAGAGATTGAACTGAAAGAGGAGCGCTTTGCTCATTCCGCCATAGCCAGTAAAATCCCCCCCCATTCTCGTAATTCTTGCTGTGCCATCTGAAAATCCCTTTGATCCCGCCATAGCCATTAAGATCTGGTCGATTCTCCTCACTGTGTAGAACAATCCCTTAGACTAGCACCGATTTCCCTGGGCACATTCACCCATCTGCATCCATCCTGAAATCCTCGAAGCTTCCGGAATTCAAATGTGCTTGCTTCTTCTGCTTCAGGTTCTTGAGCTGCTCCATTTAAAAGCTTCATCAATTCCTGATTCGCTGTGAAATACCTCCAGGGACTTGAATCTCTGCTTCCAGGATACCCTTAATCGAAAGCCGTTATGATCCACTGATTTCAAGAATCAGGGTATTTTATTTCCTGAATAGACTATCTATAGTAAGCCTAAATCCTTACATCACATGAAGGGGTGGTTCCAGAATTGCTTAATCTCATTACAAAATCATTAATCACTCTGCAAAATCTCGCTCACGGCCAGGTTGCAAACCTAAATTTAGGGTTTCAAATTTGTGTCCAGGTATACTTAAGAGCCATCGTCTACTTAAGATCCTTTGATGTCGAGTTTAAATCCTCTGGAGTTCGCCTTAGTTATGCTTCATTTCCATGAATTGGGTTCGAGATTTGTTCTTTGACTATCCTTAACCTCGACCTCGCACCATCGCAATGGGGGCTTCTATTTGATTAAAGTTTAACCACTCTTTCCACTGTGGCTTATGCATAAGATTAGTGCCAGTGAAAGAGATCCGAGGATTTCAAATCATATTCTACATTGTGCTTAATCTCCTCCAGCTAGAAAGTATGTTTGTTTTCTGATCCGGTTTCGAAAATGTATTAGGTCCTCACAAATGGCCTTGAAGTGAAGCTTCAGCGGAATGCATTGAGCGTTCTTGAACCTCCCACAGGATTAGAAGAAGATGAGAATGATTCTGAAGAAGGAAGATCGAATGTAGGTAAGTAATCCTCAGGTTTCTTCTTCCATAAAGCGGAAACTATGATTTAATCTGTTACCTTTTCTGCTTGATAAGCAAACTAGTATCTTCACTGCTTGATCGGTTCACTAGGATTTAAGCTGTTCTGTTTTTTGCGAACTCTACTGATTATGGGCTGTTTAAATCTTAAACCTTCAAATAGTTGTTTTCCTTAACCTCCTCGGATCATAGGCAATATCCGAGTTGAATTATACCTTCCATTTAGGGGATTCCTTTTTCCCTTTTCGCGATCTCTCAGCTTTCGACAAAATCTTTGTTTTCCCGGCATGATCTTCGCTGAATCCTGAATTAAATGCTAAGCTCAGCGTATTTTCTGTTCGTCTATAATTCATGTCCTCCTAATTCTGTATCTCCAAATTTGAAGTCTTAATCGCCCTTGTAACTACGTGGAACTGTCATTGATTGATTAATTATCTGCTGCAATTTCAAATTCAAGTCTTAATCACAGATTCGATTAACAGATATGTTTTGATTAATTATAATCCGTTCTTGTCGTTGGCAAATTTAAAGGAAACTCATAAATGATCCTATTTCAAAACTGTCTTATGTCTTGCTCAAAAATGATCGTTGAGTATACAATTTCCCTTCTTTACGATTTTTATTTAGTTATTGTTAAAACTTTGATGCTTTGACTAAGATCTTATCTATTTTTAAGTTAGTATATGTATGTGCACAAAATAAGATTCGAGCTATGTTTTTTCATGGGCAAGATTATCAGAGGCCATTTAGAACTAGGGTTCGGCCCCAGAAACCTGCGAGTATTGCAAGACCTTCTCACAAATCTCTACAAGTAGCTGATGCATCTTCCACAGCTGGCTCTAAATCTAGCCACAGAATTCTGGTTAGTATATCTCTTAATCTTTTTCTTCTTTCAACTATCGTCATCAATAATTTTTAACCCTAGGAATCCTTCATTTGATCTGGCTGTGAGATGATAGGAAAATCCATTATTGAGTGAGGTAATTCTTTTCAGTTTCTTTGATAGTGGGATATCAGTGAAGCATTCTGCCAATTCTTCTTGTAGATTTAACCAAATGAAATACTCAATGATCTCTTTGTTGAGAATCATCCCAGCATGCCATTGTTCCAATTCCGAAAATCCTCCAATTGATTCATATTGATTCACTCTGGGCGACCATAGTTTGAATAATGCTTGATGTGACAGTGGTCATTATTATGCTGGATCCAGATAGGCCTTAATTCTTGTTTTGTGAGCGTTTGACTTGCAACTGATAGGCTCTTTTGATTTGGGCTGATCCTTGACTTGATTTATTTCAAAGTGGCAGTGATTAATTATTAGCTGGAGGTTGATTGAACTTAATTTGGGCTTTGTGAACATTTCATCAAAGCTGTTATGCTCAATGAGGACGATTAGCTAGCGGTTGAGATGCTTATAGCCTTTCTTAAGGTGATCCTTAGTTTGAGGAATGTTAGATATGGCAGTGGTCAATGATTATGCCTGGAGATGGATGGGTTTTAATTTGTGTTTTGTGAGCATTTGTGTGGTTGGAGCTGATTTGTAGTTCAAGGAGGATGATTAACTTGTGATTGGCATACTTTAACCTTTCTTGATCTGGGGGGTGATTAGTGGCTAACTGGAAGTAACTAATATGCACTTACAATGATGATTGGTTGGGTTTTTGGTTCGCGTAATGATGGTACACTGGCAAATGGCTTCACTAAACATTTACGTCTGCAAGGTTCCTGGAGAGCATCAATGGATTTGCTTAATCCTTTTTCTCTTAATGCAGAAGGTTAACCTCAGCAAACTGGAAACAGATGCTCTGTTGAGATATTGGAGAAGATTTAAACTGGCAAGTTGGCTTATCTCTTTTGTTTTCTCCTCAGCTTTCTGCTTTGCTGCTTTTCCACTGATGGGTTGTATGTATTATACAAGCAGGTGGAGGCAGGTCCACATTCGTCCAAGCAGCAGCTGGTAGATGCAGTGGAAAGACATTTCAGTTCTCAGGTAAGAAAAAGCAAAGAAAAACCATGTTTGACCTTCCAAACAAAGACCAAATTTAAGTTATTTCAGTTCTTGATCAATTTTAGTCATAAACCCTAAACCCTTAACTGCTCTTCTAGTTCTCAATCGGTTTTAGTTACAAACCTTAAACCCTAGACGAGGTTCATTCCATTTCAGTTCTCGATCGGTTTTCGTTGTTAACCCTTCGCCTTTAACCCTCAACCTTAAACTTTAGATAGGGTTCGTTTCATTTTAGTTCTCGATCAGTTTTAGTTTATAAACCCTGAACCATTGACCTTAAACCGTAAACCGGTTTTCATTCTGGTTCTTGAATGGTTTTAGTTATAAACCACAAGTTGAGGCATTCAGCCTTGATCATTAGGGGCTCGTGGATTCCATTTCAGTTCTTGATTGATTTTAGCTATAAATCCTAAACCCTACACCAGGCTCCATTCTTGCACTTGCTGGATGGATTTCACTTATAAACCTTAAATGGGCTTCTTGATCCCTTAGCCCTGGTTTCACTCTAGTTCTTGATCCAGTATACTTATATAATCCAAAGCTGAATTGGCTCTATAATTTTGAACTGTTTTTTCTGGAGATAAATAACCTTGTTACTTCGTTTGGACAAATTTGTATGGGCCATTCGAGCTGATGATCCACGTGTTTTCCTTTGCGCAGCAACTCGACGAAATACAAGTCATCGCAAGATTTGTGCAAGCAGCAAAGAGATTGAAAACGATCTACCATTGAGAAATCTATCCATATCTGAAAAGAAAGCTTCATTCACACTTGTGGGTTTTCTTTTGTCCTTCTGTGTATGACCACTAACAATCTCATACACACTTACAGGTCAGGCTAGAAAATGTTAGGGTTTTGGTCCCCTGGAAACTTACTAGGGTTTTTGTGTTAGGGCAGTTCTCTCTGCCCCTTCTTCCCCACCCCCACCCCCAAAATTCCAACCCCCTCTTCAAATTCAACCCCAATCTAATCCGCTGCCCCTTAATGACAATGGAGAAATATAACATTTTTGTACATATAAATTGAAGGGGGGGCGGGGGGCAGATTTGTCCACAACATTCAAGCCAATCATGAATGCGCACTTTGTTTTTTTTTTGGTTTTGTTTTTTTGGATTGAAAAACTATTCATCAGTTTGCTGCGAAATGCGCAGCAATCGGCTAGTATACGTCTGATGCGGATCGGGATTGTTCATTTTGGGGGATATATCTATCGGCAGACCTGCGGCGATCAAAGACTTCGATTTGCGAGGTTTCTCAATTATCTTTTAAAAGCACACATATTTTGGATATGTATACTACTTTTCTTTCCGTTTGTTTGTTTTTGTTCCTGTTTTTTTGTTTATTCATCATCTCAATGGAGAGTATCATGTTTGTTTGGACCTTTAAACTGTTGCTGGTGAGCTCGATTCTGAGGAAATATATCTCTCACACAACAAGAGATTGTCGTGGTTGATCCTCGAGTTTTCCGATACATCTGTCTCTCAACAGCAAATGGGGCATATACATGCATGTGGATCATGCATCACAAATCATGTTCTTTTGTTTTCTCCAATGTGTTTTCTTTTTTCCCCATCGTTAGTCGCGAAATCTGAGCACAATTTACTTCTGAACAGATACTTCTGACTTTCAAACTTCAATGAGCAGGATTGAAGACTTTGAACACTATATTTATATATACGATGCCACATGATAAACTGTGAGATCTTAGAGCATCGTGATCATAGCTCGCCATCATATGTTATTGATCTAATCATAGAATCAAACACTTCGTTTTTCAAACCCTTTCACCTAAATAAGAGAACAAAAACCCTATCGAAACCGGTTGTATAACCGACCACTAGATTCAACTAAACATTTTTTGTGTGTGAAGGTAATCGATTCGTCAAGTTTCTTTGGAAGTCAATCATATCTATTTTTTCTTTACACGGTTTAGCTTTCAATCAACAATACCAGTCGAGCAGTGATGGGACATCTTGGCACAGCAAAATTATAGATTAGTACATAATTTATGATTTTGTCTCCATCCAAATGTGATTAGGATACAAAATAGGAAAAATGTCTAAAGTTGCCCAAAGATTAAGGAAAAACATAAGAAAGATATTTCATATAACCATGTTTAAAATTAACACTGCAGAAACCGGATTGAGTAGGTGAATTACAAGATCAAAATGTTTTCACTTCTAACACTAGTAACACGAAACCCTAGGCCATAAGCCTGAAACCGTCTGTCTTATTACATTTTAACAAACATGTACAGCCAACAAAACCTAAGAGCGGTTGAAATTGATGCATTAACAAATGTTAGTGTGTTAATCACATGTGGGAGCCAAAATAACAACCTCCAAGATCTTAGCATTAACGGCTTAAAAAACTGCAATAACGTGAGATTAAATAGTCCTTAACTAATTGGTTGGTGCTGGTAGCCTTATTAGATAATCCTTAGTTGGTGCATGCACCCACATTAGATAATCCTTAATTGTACCTTATTAGACAATCTTTAATTGCATTCTCACTAACCTTCACACTCTTATTAGATAGCATCAAAACAACCTTGATCTAGTGGGGATGAATCTTGAGTAGTGAGCACGATTGTGCAACAATTTATAGTTTGAGATCATGTTATGCCAACTTTCATTATGGTCCAAGCAAGCCAACTCAGTGTACGAAATTGCCCGGCATTTCCGTGATTTCAAAAGAATTGAAAACAATAGAATTGGATTGTAGAAAAGAACACCTTTTCAAAAGGGTTTAGGGGGGATGTAGTACGATGCACGGAGTTTGTCATGTTGGAATAGCGGAGATGGGAAAGATGAAGAAGAAAAAAAATGATGAAGGATATTATGACATGGGTTCAGCTAGATAGATGATGGATGCCCATTCAGTTCGATAGCAAAGCTCTTCCAAAAGAATTAGCCTCCACGTTGCAGCATGCCGGAATGCTCAGTCCAAAACCTGCAGCAATGTATTGAAGAGCCCTTTTTTCATTCAGAAATTTGACAAAAATTACACAAACCCATTTCCATATGTACAGCTGTTCTGAATCTTTCTTAATAAGACAGCACTGTATTCTGCGTGTGTGTATATATATATATATATATATACACACAGATAGATAGATAGATAGATAGATATACTCACATTAAGTGTGGAACAAATACTTTGAAAGGCTTGATTTAGGATGGGCCTGGGTAATCATGTTGAGATGCAACATAAGATGGAGTTATTAAGAGAAACGACAGTGGAACAGACATAAATCACCTTGATTAAATTATCTTGTCATTTCCTCAAAGAACAGGGGAATGAATGCCGCCCAAAACAACGGGAACGATGGAGCATACAAGCCACCAGAAACTGAATCTAGCTGGTTGACCATTACCTGCATAAACAGTTCTTTTATAACGCCCGATAATATATAATTCATTCCATGGTATATGTAGAATCAAGTGCACAACCGCCATTTAAGCCTTTTTACTAATGAACAAAGCCAAAGAATCAAGTTGATAAATGCATCAGTTATTTGATTATGGAGAAAGGAATCGAGGAATAACAAACCATTGTTGCTTAAGGTGGAAGAAGAGTTATCAGAATGAACTGACAATACACTCTGTGCGATGATTGCCGATGTCCCCAGATAGGATCTAGTCAGCTCCTTGAGCTCAACCAGATCCTGGGTACTGCAATCCATATACATACACACCATGATTCAGAATGGTTCGCCCTGTTTTCATGAGTAGATGACATCATATGTGAAGACCATATCTATATCTATATCTATATCTATCTATCTATATGTATATATATGATGCATTAACCATAATTCGGAGCAACTGAACCCGAAAATCAAAAAAATCGAGGTATATGTGATATGCTTAACCTTGCAGAGAAGACATGATCCTCCGAGTTATTGCCGCTATAGACAGCATCAATCCAACTTGCATTGAGAAGCGTTCGCACGATAGCATTTCTTTTCTTGTTTGTCTGGGAGTTGAATGTCATAATCAAGTTTGACGGCACGGATCCAAACCTAGAATCCATTCACAAATCGACACAAGATTACATTTCCTTGCATTCATACATAAAAGCCTACAACATACAAGCATGTGATCCGAGGAAATCGAACGCATGCATGCATGCATGCAAGCCGAGGAACTCGAAATGCAAAGCATGCACGTGACCAGACAAAAACCAAACTGCTTTCAAACCATGAAAAGGAAATGGCAAGAAGTTCTCACGAGCAACCACCAATGTTGTCGTTGATGGTTTTGCATCCTCCAGTTGGGCAAAGATACCTAGAAGAAGAAGAAAAGAAAAAAGCCCATTACGAATGAAGCCATCGAACAAGATCGAGGAAGGTCAAATAAGGCGGTGGACATTCAAAGATGTTCAACGGCATATATCTATATCTATATCTATATCTATGTACCTATCTATGTATCTATGCATTTATCTATCTATGTATCTCTGTATCTATGTATCTATCTATCTGTATATCCATCCCCCCCCTCCCTGTCGTAAATTCAAGCTTTTACCTGAATTCATCGATGGTCTTGGTGGACCAGTTGCGGGCATTCATACCATCCTGGGAGAGGCGCAGGGCGGTGTCGGAGCGCAGGAAAGCAACATCGCCAATGTCCTCGACGAGGCATCGGAATGCGCCCGAGTAGCCACGGTAGGGATCGCTGGCAGGGCCAACGCACGAGCCGTTGGAGCCACACGATGTGCATAGGCCGGTGCCCTCAAACTCCGAAGGGGCGCAGGTCTGGGAGAAGAAACTGCCCACGATCGATTCGTCTCCATGGATGCTGCTGCTACTGCTATTGCCATTGCCATAGCCACTATCGCTTTCATCGGGGAGCTGCAGCTCCTGGAGCCCATTGTCGAGGATGAAGCGAACAGGATAGTCCCAGCCTGCCCCAGTGCGGTAGCCCGGATGGCATGATCTCTTGCCCCGGAAGTCGGCGAGATTCAGCTCCGGATTCCTTTCACACTCGGCCCTCGGCACTACTGCCACGGCCTCGTATGCCCTCCTGTGGTAGCAGTACTCCTCGGCCGCGATCGCCTTCATCGAGTAGTTCATCAGCGCGATGTACGCCAGGCCTGCGTCCAGCGCCACCACATCCGCTTCCTTCGCCCTCACCGCTTCCAAGCACGCCTTTGCGCTCTCCTTCCTCACGCTACACACGGAGCAGGAATGCCCAAAAAACACCACACAAAGCTCTCAATGGAAGAAGAGAGAGAGCCAACCAACAAGTGGAAAGCTTTCCGCTATGGGTTTTCGCAAGAAAACACGGTCCTTATCATTCATGCTTGTCTGCGTATCGCACGGTTTCCATGATTTGCTTAGCTTTACCTCGCGATTCCCCATGATTTACTCACCGCCTCCAAGCAACGCCTTTTGCGCTCTCCTTCCTCATGCCACAAGGAGCAGGAATGCCAAAAAACACCGCCAAAAGTTCAATGAAAGAAGGAGAGAGCCAAACAACAACGCTTTCCGCCGCGGGCTTTCGCTGCCATCATCTTGCAGATGATGCTTTCTCCTCCGCAGCGATGTAAAAGAACAAAAGCACGGTCCTTATCGTTTCATGCTTGTCTGCATATCGCACGGTTTCCATGATTTGCTTAGTTTACTTACCATGCCCATATCCACACTTGGATCCTATAAATTGGTATTTCTGTGCACGATTCTAAGCCTAAGAGACTCGATTACCACATTCAGATAAGCCCTCTTCTTGCGATTGCCCATATACCACCCGACTACTTATTTCACCTGCCATGCCTGCAATATACCCTTCTTCTCGACCACGCATTTCCCTTGCTATGCCTGTATATACCTTACTTCTCAATCTTGATTGAACCACAATCTGCGAAACACGCTGGATTAACTCACCACCATATCGCTTACCATGCCAAATATATTAACCTGATCTTGATTGAACCACATCCCGCAAAACACGCTGGATTAACTCACCACCATATTTTTGCTTACCATGTCAAATACATTAACCTGATCTTGATTGGACCACATTCTGCAAAACACGCTGGATTAACTCACCACCATATTGCTTACCATGTCAAATACATTAACCTGATCTTGATTGAACCACATTCTGCAAAACATGTTGGATTAACTCACCACCATATTGCTTACCATGTCAAATACATTAACCTGCACACCCCTATACTCTCTTACCATGGCCATATATACATAGCCATCCTTTCTTCTTGTCTATGCATTCCACTTCCCATGCCTACCAACACACTTCTTCTCGATCATGTACTCCATGTCTGTAGAGACATATCTTGTCTTGAACCACATTACCGGAAACCATGCTAAATTTACCTACAACACATGTTTCACGGTATACATATACCACATATTTTCATCACACAAGGCCGTTCCGAGTTGCTTACCATGACCAGTGGTAGCTTCCAGTCTCCAAAAGGCTGATATAATACTCGCAATCTGAGATGTCATCCCTGACAGCACACCATTTGACGCGAAATCTTGCGTCTGGTGCGAATCCATCCTCCTCTTCTTCTTCATTCTCATCGTCTGGATCCGGGGAATATGGTGCAGGGGACGGAGGATCCTCATCTGACTGAAGCTCTGGTGAAGGGGCAGGTCCGGGAGCTCCCGATTCATCTTGGGAGGGCCGGCTGCTGTACGGATGGTGCCCTGCAGGCGATGGCGAAGATGCAGGCCCTGAAAGACACGCGTTTTGCACAGGGAAAAGCAGCAACAAGAACAAGATGAGATTCAGAAAACCCTCCCCGTACTCTTGAGCAGAACGAATCTTGGGAAACTCCAGCAAAAACACGAACACAGCAAGGAAGGATCGCGCAAAGAATCAGCGAAAGAGCGGACGAGAGAAAGAAAACCCGAGAGAAAATGCAGGCACGAGGAGGATTCCTGGAGATGCAGGGGGGGAGGATCAAGCGGCCTGTAGGCGGATTCGATGCAGGTGATAGCAAGCAGGGACGGAATGGATCAGAAATTCCGGGAGATCAGAGAAGAAGAAGACATCGGTGGAGGTGTTACCAGGGATGGAGGGAGAAGAAGGCGATGCTGCTGCTGCTGAGAACGGAGACGGAAGAAGGACGAGGAAGGAGGCAGTGAAGCAGAAGAAGCAGAAGAAGAAGAAGGGAAGCTCCATAGCTGCTCTTATCTGAAGCTCTCTCCCCTGTTCTGCAGAATCCTCTCTTTGTGTCAAGGATTTAGGGTTTAGGGTTTAGGGTTAGGGATTAGGGTTTAGGGTTTAGGGATTAGGGATTAGGGTTAGGGTTAGGGTTTAGGGTTTAGGGTTAGGGTTTAGGGACTTGATCCCAGTGCTTAGGGTTTAGGGTTTAGGGCTTGATCTCGATGTTCAGGGTTTTAGGGCTTGATCCCAGCAGTTTAGGGTTTATGGCTTGATCCGAGTCTAGGGTTTCGGGCTCGACCTCGGCGTTTGGAGTTTACGGTTTAGGGCTCGATCTTGAATCTAGGGTTTGGGGGTTCTTCTGTTCTGGGCATTCTGGGGTTCCGGGTCCGTCTGTGCTGGGCTCGAATCGTGCTCTGCTGGGCTCCGATCCCGGACATTATTTCCCCGAAGAAGCTCTCGATTCGGAGGATCGATCCGTAGCTTCCATCGCTGCTTCCGGCGCTCTGCCCGATTCTCTCCTCTCGCTTGTGGAGCCTCTGTGTCTCGTCTGGCTTCTGTTCGATCTTCTTCAGACCGGAGCTTCTCGTCTTCATGTCTGCGTTCGTGTGTGTGTGTGTGTGTGTGATTGCTACCAGTTTTTGCTCGAGACTCGAACCCCATGACATGCGATCGTGCCAACATAAACTACGACCGATTTCTGGGTTTTTCTCTTTCTTTCTTTTTTTTGGAGAAAGTCGAGGGCAGATCTGTCTGGCGCATGCATCTCGAGGGATTGGGCGCGGAATCGATGATCCATGGCATGTGCCGATGCAGAAAGCCATCGTCGAGCTCCACACTCTGTTTCGGCAGATCGGTCAAGCGCATGCATGATGTCGAATCGCAAAGAACCAACATCGCTGAGCTCGAAGGGGGATGATGTTCGCAGCACGGAATCGGAAAGATCATGGGAGAAACAGTTCACCATGATCTGATGAATGGATGAATGGATGTTTGGTGCTGCATACATGCATATACATACACAGATGATTATACGTACATATACAGATGAATATGCATGTATG
>JBBBWG010016279.1:0-16130 GCA_037176905.1 Azolla pinnata
TTGGTGAGGTTAATCACCCTTAAACCATATTATTCTCTCTTATCTCTCTCACAAATACTGCTCATCATTAGTAGATCATAATACCGAGATAGGCGACCAATCAAATGTTGGAGCATCGGCCTAAAGACGAGTGTGTGCAATCCCTTGTGCGCGAGAATTGGGGTTGAAGCTGAAGGAGCGAGTTCTCCAATCCACAATAGGATTATGAGTCTCAAGCCAAGATAATCCCAAGATAATAGGATGTCGAGGTGATGTGATGAGGTTAAAAGCAATTTCTTCTTGGTGGGTTCCTATTTGGAGCCTTAAGGGAATTGTTGTATTTGTGATTGCACCGGAAAGAAAGTGGTCTACCATCGATCACTTCAACTGGAATTGGAGGAGTTATTTTGACACATGGAATATTGTGTGCCCATGCAAAGCTGATGTCGATAAAACTAGATGTAGCCCCAGAATCAAATAATGCTTTTGTTTCCAGAGACGTAAAACCAAATTGGAGAGTAACCGAAAACATGAAGCTTGTTGTGGATAACAATGGTTGATTAGGCCCTTGACACAATTGTTGATTTTGATTGTCCAGATGCATGGCCCCTATTGCAACTGGACATTGGTGTTTTCCGATTGGTTGAAAATTTCAACCCCATCCACACGATGCGGTGTTTGTCGTGGCCCCTTTTTTGTGCAGAGCGAAGCATGTGGTCGGGACTGCCACAGTAGAGACACAAATTATTAGCCCATCGATGTTGGCATTGAGCATTAGTCCATGGTTTGTAGCAAATCTGATCAATCTCCATTGGGGAGCTAGAATCTACAACAGGAGTTGAAGATGATGTAGAAGATAATGTGGGGGGCATAGCTATTGACCCCGTTGCTGGGTGACTTCGTGTAATGGAGGACCAAGTTGAGTTAAATCGGTTAGGAAGTTCCTCTTGCCAAAACTCAATAGGGTGGTTGTTGTAGCGCACAGCTTGGCTGATGGCCTCATTCAAAGATGTCGGCTCAAGAAAATTAAGCAAAAGATTTTTTATCTCACCGCGTAATCCTCGACGAAATTGATAGAGGAGGGCTTGTCCATCCTATTCAACATCGCAGGAGATGTGACGAAATCGGACGCATAGACTGATGCCACGCGTTCTCCTTATCATAGAGCATATAGTTTGTTGAGTGTTGTTCGTTTATTAGTCTCCCCGAAAGTTGTTTCAAATTCAGCAAGAAACGCCTAGTAATTAGTCAAGAGAGGTGAGAATGTCTCCACCAAGGGCGCAAACCAAGCTTGAGCTTGTCGTGTGAGCAATGTGCTGATGAGCCCAACTTCCCGAAAGCCATCAGAATAATGTCATGGTTGAAGACGAATAATCAAGCGGATTTGGTTGATGAAGTCACTTAACCGTGTTCGGGTTCCATCGAATTTATCTGGCAAGCTAACATTTGGTTATAAAGCATAAGGATCCACTGGGTGGGCTAGGACAAGCATAGTAGCTTGAACTTCTTCCAAGGAGCTTCGCAAATCCACGTTCTCATGTTGGAGTTGTTGAAGTGTTTGGACAGAATTTCACAAGTCTGCATTCTCAAGTTGGAGTTGTTGCAGGGCCTCCGAAATTTGATCAAGGTTAGTAGATGATTCTGGCATAATTGTTTATGAAGATGGGAAGAAGATAAGAAGGAGATCAATTTGTCATGGATGAAGCATAAAGGCTAATGAAGTAAACTGAGAAAGAAGACTCAGGATGTATTTATTCCACGACTGATGTTGATCTCCTTGATGTTAACAAGTGAGATCAACCCTTTTTATACATAAGGTGTGGTGCCTACTAATTCCAGCATGTCAATTCCAGCATGTCAATTCCAGTATACTAATTCTAACATACCAAGTCTTTACATTAGACTAAGTCTTTCTCATACTCAGTCTCACATACTGAGTCCAACATGCCAACTCAATCTCATACATCGTACTCAGTCTTAAATACAAGGAACCAAGTTCGAGTTTGAGCAGGACGATACAAGTTCAAGTACTCGAAGTTCTAATATTCGTAACAGGGTTGGACAAGGACAAATTGGCATCATGTAAATATTGTGAGATGAACACTAGGCCCTCTTGGATCAACCACACTTTGCTCATCCTACTTTCCGGCTGTGCATTCTATCTCACAAAATCCTTGAGCGTTTTCATGAAACTCTTTAAGAAAAACATCCATCTGTTGGAGACTAGGCCATAAATCGCCATATTCTAGATGATGTGAACCAGCAAGTGCACCTAGCTAGTTAGAATGGACGGTGGGAACGTATCCTCGAGAAGAAACACTACCTCTACTGTTTCTATCTGGGTTGCCTCTAGACTCTACATCCTTTGCACTAGCAAATCGTACTAGTGCACCGAGCTTGTATAAACATTGTTATAGGTGTATTGACGCAAAACTTGATACACTGAACGGGAGAATGAACTATAGATGATAATTACATTGTTAGTGAAATTAAAGTAAACTGATTAAGTTTATGATAAACCTACCTTGCTACTAAATTACCTATAATATCTTATTTTAATCATGCGACTTCAAGCCCAGAGCTGCTCCACCCCTTTTTGTCTTTATTTCGAGTATGCCCCTTTCAAACATCGCATGTATCCTATCTCTAGTTCTCCATGTTCAAATGCATTTATCACATCGTATTGTTGTAGTTTCCAACCATAATGTGCAGTCAATTAAGAAAATATCATTCTAATTAGGCTCATCTCTGCAACATGGGCAAAGGTTTTTTTACTATAACCCTTTGCCACTAGTCTTGCCTTATATCAGTTTAGAGATCCATCTTCTCTGTATTTCACAAAAACTACCCATCTGCAATATCCCACCATTTTCTTGTCTTTGGGTAGACTTACAAGCTCCAATGTCTAATTCTTCTCTAATGCTTGTATCGCAACATTCATAGTTTGTTTCAAATTTTCATTAGATAGTGTCTCGAATAAAGTATGAGGAATAGAAACATTATTTAGAGTAGTAAGAAAAGTTTTCTTGAACATTTATCAAATGAGATGTAACGAGGGATAGGATCATATTTACTACATTTTGTAATAGCCATGGGTGAGCTAGTAGAATCAATATGAATAGATGGATCATTATGTGGTTCGTCTTGAAGTACTACAGAGGGAGAAAAATTGACCTTATTCCCAAGAATTGGATCAGAGTCATGAAAGTTGCATAGCTAGTTGAGGAGCAATCCCTTTCTTTCTTGAATATATCTTCCCAAACCATGGATCCTTTCATTCTTGGCTACTGGATTCGTATGCTTCTAGTTCTTTTAGCTTTTCTATTAAGTTTTCAATATAGACATTAGAGATATAAGCTCAATATTTGGGTTTAAATTATCTATAGAATTTTGGTTTGATTTATCAATAGGAAGCTTTTGGGATCGAGATTGGAAGATTATCATCATATTAAGATTATCATAGTTACTTTCCTTTGATAATTCCTCCCCTTGATTGGTAAAATATGATTCAACTTCATTAAAGGTTATGCTTTATAGTTGGTGGTGATAACACTATATCCCTTTTGGGTTGAAAAATAACCCATAGTTTAAGCTCTAAAATCTAATTTACTTTTATCACCACTATAAATATGAATAGAGCAAATACAATAAAAAATTCTAGGAGTAAGACCATTACATGTTCTTAGAGAGGGAAAGTGTTTACAAAGGACATTTAATTGACTCTTCAAACCCAAAAATCTAGTTAGTAGCTTATTTATTAGACAAGTAGCTATAAGAATGGCTTCTCTCCTATAGATTTTTGGAACTTTATTTTGTAAGAGGAAAAACCTAACACATGATGACTCCTGTATTACTCTTTCCTTTTGGAAGAAATGTGTTAACATATAATCAATATAATCATGAGCATTATCTGGCCTAAACTCCAAATTGAGTCTTTATCATAGTAAAAAGATCAATAATAACCTGACTTGAATTTGATTTATTATTTAATAAAATTACTCATGTTACTCTGGAATTGTTGTCGGTCAATATTACAAATCATTAAGACCCAAAAACATTTGAAATTGTGGTAACATCCCATATGTCACTATGAATCAAATTAAAATGAGTTGTATTACACTTAGTATTAATTTAAAAAGTTGTTCTTTTGTGTTTTGCAAGTTTGCTAATTTCACATCGAAAATCTTCTACACTAATCCAAGAAAACAAAGATGAAAATGATACTCTAAGTATTCTAAATGAGGCATGGCCGAGCCTACGGTGATATAAACAAATTTTTTCTCTATTACTAGAACTTTCACCTACAACGGCACAATGGTTATAGTTGCGTAATTCAAGATAGTAAAGGTTTTCTTGTTCCCTAGCACGTTCAATCATCTTCCCCGAGTCCAGATCCTGAAATATACAATGGGTATTATTAAAGATAACATAACAATGTATATTAGTAGTGAGCTTTTGTATTAACACAAGGTAATTTGTGGGCAACTTGGGAACATGGTGGATATTTTTTAAAGTAAATGAAGGACATAGTTGTACATCTCTTATCCATATTACTGTAGCTAGTGACCCATTGTATGTAGTAATTTCCTAGTGCTAGGGCATGGAGTATATGCAGTAAAGAAAGAGGGTTGATGAGCCATGTGATCACTAGCTCCTGAGTCAATGATCCAATAATGCTTATGCAAGTTATCTGAGACGTACAATTCAATGGAAATAGAAAACTTACCAGAATGCGTTAATGTGTTTATATTTGAATACTTTGGTTTATCTTCTTGACTGAGTTCCTGTAAAGGTATTTTTTCACTTGTTATAAAGGTTGTCATACATTTGTCTTATTCTTTAATGTTTGTTTCCCCAATCCGATCTTCATATTGTTGGCTTTCCATGAAACTTCAAAAATTTCTCATGAGTGTGTCTTGGCTTTTTACGATACCTACAAAATAGGTTCTCCCTTTTATTATTAGCTATAATATTTCATCTATATCTGAATATTATTGTTGACCCATTGAAAGGTTGTTCAAGCATTACTTTCCTCCTACATTCTTCAACAAGCACTATAGATATCACTTAATTTAATGTAGGTAAATTTTCCTTACCCAAAATTTGAATACATACTTGACCAAAGTCATTGTTAATACCCGCAAGGAAATCATAAACTCGATCTTGCTCAATTAGTCTCTTGAAGGTGACCACATCATTTGCACACATAGTTGTAACATTTTTATAATGATCTAATTCTTGCCATAAACCTTTTAACTCATTTAAATATTTAGCTAAACTTCTATTACATTGCCTTGCATAGATAGCTTTAAGTCGTATTTCATATACTTGAGCAACATTAGAATACTTCAAATAAGTTTGTTTAAGTGCATCACAAATATCTTTTGCAGTACTAAAACAAAACATATGTATCAATTATTTCTGCCAAAGCCATCACATAATCATTGAGTCCTTTTCATCCCATGCTGTAAATCTTAGATCTTCTTTCTTTTGTCAGTTCTTAAAACATGACTTTGGTATTGATGATTTGAGATTATTTGAAATAGTTGTTACCGGTCAAATTAGTATCCTATTTCTCCTATTTTTCGTTGGTCGAACAATGTTGTCCAATGTGAACACATCCTAAACGAACGGTTTTATAGAGATTTCATATTGTTTTCCTATTTTTAGTTGGTCGGACAATGTCGACCAGTGTGAGTACATCCTTGCTCTAGGCCATGCTATAATTGGTGGTAGATGGCCAATGATGATGATGACAGCTAATGATGACAATGTCTACAAAACACGGCAACATCAAATGATAGCGGCAACAATGGGTATACAACCGTGAGGGAGGCAATGGTGTCAATTGTTATAGCAACACCTAGTCACTATTATGGTGGTCTTGTAAAGCATGGTAGTGGCTGCTACACAGGTGGCCATGGTTGCTGTAGTAGCCTACTTATAACGGACCTAGAG
Organism: Azolla pinnata; assembly: GCA_037176905.1. Classification (NCBI taxonomy): domain Eukaryota; kingdom Viridiplantae; phylum Streptophyta; class Polypodiopsida; order Salviniales; family Salviniaceae; genus Azolla; species Azolla pinnata. The sequence continues at coordinate 5,938 of JBBBWG010016279.1, forward strand.
AGGCCATCACTAGAAAAGCAAGGTTCTGTGACAACCATCAAGGGATGTTTAACTTGCCAAGCACGATTATAACAAACACTCATGGTAACGCTATTGAGCCTCTTATGGCCATTTTAAGAGTGTCTACTGTTGGGTCGTAGAGCCCCAACAAGCATAGATAAAAAAATAAAGAGAGGAGAGAGTTAGAAAGAGGGGCTAGTATCGCCTAACCAATCCCTAGTTGATGGTGAGAGGTGACACATCCACGTGCCCATCCATTTTACCGCAGATAGTCATAGATCATACCTTCACTTAGAAGAAAACTCTCAAGGTAGAGACAAGATCCTTGCTACACTAAAAGAGCCTCAAAAATGATGATCTCAACTATTAAGGCTTATATAGACCCAAACCTTGGATCTTTGGTTTGTTCACACTTGCCCAATTCATGTGCAATATTGGTCAAGTGGAAAGTTTTTAATGTCTTGAATTTTAATTCCCTCTTTGTAACATTTTTTAACCTGCACTAATTGACCATGAGGTCCATGATGTGACACCTCATGCCACTACTTGTAAGAAATCTTAGCCATTGAATTTGTTCTCCTTACTATCACTTGGTCACACCTCTTCTAGAAGTACAACATATGGGCAATAATTAATTTCTATTGGCAAAGTTGGTTATTTGACATGTGTTGTCGCTCCATTCCCCATCTAGGCAACTTGCGAATCAAAGCATGTTCATAAGTAGAGTTTCTTAATTTCTTCTTATTTGTTCCATTTTGTATTCTTGTTTAACCCTTCCTTGATTTACTAGTAATCCTCTATGAGCTAGTAACCGTCGGAAGCTACTCAAGTTTTTCTCTTGTTGTCTCTTCCATAAGTCATGCCACTACAAGTGCATTCGAAGGTCTTCAATTATTCATGTTCAATCCAATGTTTGGTCATTGCTAGTTCCTTTGTTCCTTGTTTTGATCAATGACCCATCTTCCAAGTTTTACAAAGTATTCAAAGAAATTTGCACTATTTCAATCTGACTTGGTATATATACACCATAGATAGGCCCCTAGGTCCCATTCTACTTGGATCAAGGGTTTGTTTTCCATTACCGTGAATGTCCATTCCTTGGAAATTTTCCTTGGGTTTGGGTCTAAAGACATATTCTTCCCCTTTCTCCCCAAAAATCCAATCTTATACCTTATCAAGCTCTACTCTATGTGTGATCCCATTCCTCTCCTTCACAATTTTTATTAAATACCCTAATCAACAATGGATTAAACTCCCCCATCCATGCTCACAACTTGTTATCTACAACTCACTTTTACCACCTTAGGAAGGTGGAGTGTCTTTCGGAAATATTTGTATATATCCTAAGCTATTCATTTGATATTACTAATTCTCTATAAATCTTAATCCTATATATTCTTTACTTTTTAGTAAACAGTAATGTAATGATAGAGAAAGATGACAACTAATGTATAACCAAATGGATCCATAAGGTGATCCTAATATTAGGCCTAAATATTCTTCTCTTAGCACCTCACAAACTATTTCTAAATCTCACATACCACAGTTATGCATGTGTTCAAGTAGCATTATGATCGAAAGATGAAAGAAACCAATGCAATGAGTGATTCCATAAGATATGACTCTATCAGACCAGGGAAACAAGATGTTAGAGCATTGTATCTGAGCTGTATCTAAATTTTATGGACGTGAGAGATTGAAAGGGAGGTTAAACAACTTTGACATTTTTGCTTGATGTTTGAGACCAGATGATGGAGATGAGGAACGAGGAAATCAAATTCAATGGTTTGGTGAGACAAGGCCACATCAGGCCAAGCTCTTGTGGTGCTAGCTGCTGTGCCCACATGGGGTGCATTAATACGATTATCAGGCATCAAAGTTCAACGGTCAAGCTAGTCGTCTCAAATCGTCATGCTGGTGTTGTTGTCGGCTAGTTTCACGAGATGAGATTCTTTGACGCCGTTACATGATGGATTGGCAAAGCATCTTATTTTTGGATTCTGAATCTCATTGGTACATGAGCTCCTCTTTCTTTGGATCTCTCTGAATCTTGTTGGTACATGAGCTCCTCTTTCTTTGGATCTCTCTCAATCTTGTTGGTACATGAGCTCCTCATTCTGTGATCCAAGATCTAGTCTCATGGATGTGGGCTGAACCTTAGGTTGTTATGTCCGATGCAAACTCTTGCTTTATCTTTGTCTAGAGAGAATGATGACGCTGAGAGATTGGTTCATTCTGCAATGAATAGTCTGCTCCATCGCCATCTTACAGGAAGCCATGGCTGCCTGCTCTTCCTCCTTGTGCTACCCCTGCAGCGGCAGCCGTGACCCACGACTCGCTCATGCCCGGGAGTGGATGTTCTCGCCCACACTGACACGACGAAGGAGCTCCGGTTTTATTAGACTACGGACAAGATCGCCCACTTTACGACCTCGTGCTACCTCTCTTCTCTCTGAGGCTGCAGTCGATGACCTCCTCCACAACCATGTAAGCCCACCTCTCTATGCAGATGCTTGATATTTGCATGTGGAACAGGGGCGACAAAGGCAGACACCATTCAGTCATAAAGTGGGAGAATTTAAGTCTGTAGCTCACAAGAGCAGGCAGCCAAGGCCGAAGTGGTCACTTTTAACCTGGGAAATGTAGAGGAAGCATAAAATTATAACAAAGGACATAGAGAACAAAAGTGCCGAAGCGTAATCATTATAGCAGGTTCATTATAATGGAGGCTATGACACAAGCGCTTAAGTGACCAGGGTTTACATCAACACATATTAGGTTGAGGGAATGAGAACTAACTCTAGGATCCAAGGCTTGTTTATATAGGATATCTCATATAAATGGAAATGTTATCCCATGTTACATATTCTCGATCACTTGTTTGTGCACCACAATTGAAGAAAGATGTTCCTTCCAGGTATCTACATTGAAATTTTCTTATAAAGGCATATCTCATTGCACATGAATTGAGGTTTGTTTTGCAATGTCTACCTGCCACATCACAACTTTTCCCTTGAGTTTCGCTCTTAGGTTATTTTTGGCCTTTTAAATATTCTCATACAAATATCTTTCTTCCACTCTCGTGTGAAGAAATCTACTAATATACATGTTTTCACTAATGTGATTACATATTTATGATTTTCTATTGGTTGAACCTCCAAGAATCCAAACATCTTTTAAAATGGTTTTCTTTTGTTTGAACGTCCAAGAATCCAACTCACTTTTTAGGTACGTACCATGATCTGTATTCTATTGGCATACTTTCACTATGCCTGTGTGTGTTTCTGTCTATCTATATGCATATATACATGTCTTTCAACTGATTTTTTGGTTGAAATATATCAAAATGTCAGAAATATTTTAATTATGTTTGGCATTTGTGAAATACAGAGAAAATTGGGGAACTTCAGAACTAGTATTAGCAATTCTAAAGGAGCCTGATTTCTTTTCTGTAAAGTTATCATATTTTACATATTCTAAGGATTCTCATAACAAGGCAGATTTACTGCATCAGGTTCTCTTGGCAGTAGTCACTGCTAGTGCTGTTGGCCAGTTTCTCAAGCCATTTACTTCTGCTGTACGAGGAAAGGGCTTTGATTGGAAGCTGTCTATATCATCTGGTGGCATGCCGTCTGTTCACTCTGCGGTAGCACTCTTTACCCCTTTTCTTCGTAATTGTAACTATGTTCTTTTACTGGCATGGCATTTTTCATTGGCTATGTAGATTATAACGATGATTAGTGTTTAATTCAGATGTTTACTGTTCTTGTATTGAAATGTGGTTTTCATATTTTAATTTGTTTCTTATGCTTTTTTCTAGTGTGTGACAGCAGCTTGTACAGCCATTGCCCTCGAAAGGTAATTCAACCTGTTTTATTGTTGTTTTTCTAGGATCTTTTTATCTGTACTCATCAAGTGTAATTTGAGATTCACAGAGGCATGGCAGATTCATTATTTGGTTTGGCAGTAGTATTTGCTGCAATTGTCATGTATGATTCTCAGGTAAGGTATTACCGACATATGGTAGAAATCTGTTGGTGTCTTGAATCAACAATGATTATTAGAGTATGTTTATGTCAACTGTAATTGGCTCAATAATGTTATCATAACTCATTTCTAGGTGTTAAAAGGTGAATAGATAGAAGCTGAATCAATCAGAAAAATATCTATAAGCTTAAGTAGTTCACACAGCTTGGAATCCATGATTTAGAAATTTTTTATTATTTCACTGCCTCGTGGTTCCACTTCATGGTTTTATGGTTTGGTTCAGTTCGGATTGGTTTAAGTTTTGAAGGTTGGGTTTAACAGTTTGGCTTGAGCCTCTCCAAACTGAACTGAACTGTTGGTAATTTTAATTGCCTTCTTGCTTAGGGAGTTTCAGAAGGTCATACTTGGTTGGAAAGCTCGTGAATCATGTTGGAATGACCTCTTATGTTAGTTTCTCAGTATTTTAATAACCTTTTCTTGCTTTGGGATTGAGCTGTTTCTAGAAACTCTCCAAACGTCTGACTTTTTGTAAATGGTTACTGGTATCAATTTCTGAGAGTGTGAGAGAATATCACAAAACAACTTGTCTAAAAGCCAACTTGAGCGCTCTGAAATGAGAATAAAGATAACACGTTCCAAATGGTCTCTGCCACACACAAATTCGGATGGTGAAGAAAAATTGGAAAGCTTGCACAGATTTGAAAGGTGAGAAAAATTAGAAAGCTTGCACCGATTTGAAAGGTGAAGAAATTAGTCATTCTTTTTCACATTGAAGCTATCAGCCATGATTTTGGAACAAAAAGAAATAAAATAAATGTATTCTGAGCACAAAGATTTCATTGCATGCAAAAAGATTCTCAAGTGATTTGCCTGATACTAAGCAGGGTGTTAGAAGAGCTGTTGGGAGCCAAGCAAAGGTTCTGAATACGATGATCCTGCAATCCATGCCCGAGTCATTCTCCGCTGATGCAAGTGATGCGGATTTATTAACGTATGCTGAAGGTCAGCCAGTAGCATCTGAAGGAGAGTCTTTAGAAGGAGTAATGGAAGAAAGGAAAAAGAGGGATGCAAGTATGAACAGGGCAGCTAAAAAATGCATTGCCAGTGATGTTGTTGGGATCGTGGATGTTCCTCTGAAAGAATCAATTGGCCATACCAAACTAGAAGTTCTTGTGGGGGGTACATGGGGTGTCTTGTGTACCCTTGGTTTATCACATCTTCTTCCTCATCTTCTTATTCAGTGACACTATCACCTTTCCCAAGTAAAAATCTGGGCAATGAAAAGAGTCAGACAACACTCCACTTCCTTTCCACCCTATTTCTTATCTTACAAATCTAATGCCCTTGCCATATTTACTTCACAATTGGTTCACACATCAAACAACTGGTGCAAAATGCAGCTGCAAAGATGACTGGTATGGTAAAAGTCTTGCCTCCATTTTAGGCAGGTCTCTATTATCTATTTTCTTTCTGTAAAATTGTGGACATGATCAATTGTAGCTGCAGAAAGAGTTATTTGTGTGAGGTAAAACGATGAAGATAGTAACTTGTGCTTGCATTGAACATCTTATAAGATGGGAACACACGAATGTTCAACATAAACCTCCTCCATTCCAAGAACACTGCATAGTAAGATGGTTTAATGGATATCTTTTGGTCTTATAGGTCAATCATATTTGGCCTTTGACGATAATAATCAAATCAATCTATGTACCTAATGCATTTGAATTATTTATGGTAGGTACTTAACGACAAAGATGACGCTGAAGCAATGGAAAGTAGAACGCCTAAAATTTATTAATTGCCATGTATAAAAATGTCGCTCTCATTCTCTTTGCCAAAACCAGAAACAAGAGGAAGTATGACTTGTTTACAAAGTTCTCTGGTATTTCTTTCAATGCCCTTGAAGTTGTTACGCAATTTAATTAATTAGAGGCCAAGCTCATATATAAATCCTTAAAGCAAATTTCAAGCATCTCTAACATTAATGAGCTCCCAACTGCCCATGTCATTGCGAGATTAAGAACTAGTGAGAAAACATATTAACTTATCATTAGTTACAATTAGGTCGGTAAGAAACTCCCCCGCTTGTAATAGCTTGTACTTATTAGATGCCTTCAGGCGTCTAATTTGCAGAGAATGTGTAGTAAACTTGTGGTAAATTTTGTAGCCACTACACTGCGCCAGTCTCGTACTGGTAGCCTTCATGTTGTTGGCTCTGTGCTGCATGACAAACAATGGACCCTTTGCCTTCAGCTCGGCTGAAACTACTAGCCATGTAGTTCCATTGTTGGTGTGGAGAGGAGTTTGTGTCTGTGTTTGCCGTGTCGCTCTTCTGCTTTCGGCACTTTGACTCATAGTGCTTGATCTTTCCGCAATATTAACATTCTGCTTGTTGCTTGCTTTGTGACCGACGCCACCTTTGCTACTTCTTATCGCTTGTCGGGGATATTGTTGTGGACCTTGTCCACTCCCACAACCATTCCTTCTGTTTCCTCGCCCACGGCCACATGTTCCATCCTGCGTGTACAAAATTTGCCCATCAGATGCAGTTGTACTCTTTGGCCAGGGTGCTTCTCCTCAATCAACAACATGGACTAAAAATTGATGGTGGGGGTTATTTTTACTCGTTATAACAATGGTTCAGAACACATTATCCTTTTGTGCAAGCCCTGCAAGGCGAATTCGCACCATCTCCTCATCCTCAATGTTGACATTGATGACGCCTAGCAAATTGCACAAATCCTTGATCTTGAGGGTGTAGTCCGACACAGACATGTTCACCTAGCGGATCACACTGTTCAACTCCTGCCGTAGTTGAAGCTTGCAAGATGTCGTGGTCACTGTGAACAACCATTTAGATTATCCCATGAGACGACTTGGGTTGTTCTGACAGTTTGATTTAAACTGATTTGGTATGATCTATTTGTTGTTATTTATAGGTTTCTATAGAATAACCTACAGATTTCTAGAATTTCTCGAACATTTTAGACCTAGAATACGAAATCCTTAATTGTTAGGCTTCGAATTTTGTAATATGAAGTCTTGGGTTTACATAATACGATTTGGCATAATCCTTCAAACTTGTTTGGCATAATCCGCCCCAAGTTTTCATTGCATCACATAGAATTTTGTAATACGAAGTCTGGGAGAAACATAATGTTTACAGATTCATGAAACATTTATGAAGAGAGAGTGAGAGAGAAAAAGTAGTCATCGGGTTTGTAGCAACAATAAAAGAAAAAGAAGTCGCGATGGATAACTGAGAAATCCGGCAGATCCATCATCAAATCCGGCTGCTACTCATGATCTGCCCATTGTCTAATTAGGGTTTTGCTCTCATCACTAGAAACCCATTAGCTTCTTCTTCTTCACTTGGCCCCAAAAAACCCTAGATTTAGCCATTAGCTTCTTCTTCTTCACTTGGCGCCAAAAAACCCAAGATTTAGAGGCTACAACCGAATCATCACCAATCCTAAACAATTTTATCATGCACTGTAGATCTAGCACACTATTAAACATCCCGTTCCTCTCAAATAGAATATAGATAGATATGGTTGATTATAATCTATATATATGATCATGGATCTCGATAGAATTGATAAGGGATTTCTATAGAAAGATTTAATCCTGGATTTTTTTGCTTATATGGATGGATGGATTGATCTACAATACTAATGAACCTCTTATGTTTCCTTCTTCTTCCTCATGTTCTTCTTCACCCACATACATAGATTGTTTTTTTTTTTGTTTTGTTCACAGTTTCAATTCCCTTTGTTCCTCTAAAAAGTCAGTCCATTCCAAACAAATCTCATTTAGAATTAAAATGCACACAAGGGTCAATGAACATCCAAAACATGGAAATTATTATTATTATATCTTTTATGTATTTGTTGCATATGATTCCAATCTGCAGATGATTATTCTAATATTGGCTTTATGCCTCCGAATTAAGCTCGTAACCATCTGATCCATCTTTGTGAAAATAGAATATCAATCAGCACGGCCATATAATATTCGTCGCAACGATGTCATGTGCAAGCCTGAATTAGTTAATTAGTGTATGGGTTAATATTATAAATCTATGTGATGCAATAAAAACTTGGGGCGGATTATGCCAAATTTGCGGTTGGTGGCATTTAATAGTCAGAAACATTTTGATAATAGAGACTAATAAATCATGTCAATAATCACCAAACTGATCAAGATCACCATACAACATACAGTAAGATTAGTCTTATTTCAATGTAGCCATCATTTCAATAACATATTCAAGTAGAACACACCCATTCAAAGGCCAAGACCAAACATGCAAAATTATTGAAAAAAGAAAAACAACATTTTGACATAAAAAAAAGCCCTTCTAGGAGACAATGCGAAAAACATTAGTTACTGTTTCTGTAAGTAGAGCCTCATTACAAAAATACAAATCAATTTGTTGTAGATTGTTCCGTACTAGTACAAGTTGTTTAATAGACGTCCATGGATTGCTATAACTCCATGCAGCCTTCAGGGTATTGCAATGTATGATCTACAAGGAGAATGGGCAACACAAATCCAATAGTCTAGTACCAAATGTAACAAATATAGAACTATTCAAGAGTAATAAGTGGACTTGTTATGTGGGCATATGGAAAGGTAGATGCCAACGAGTATTCTAAGGAATTATGGAGCTCCCTATAAAAACAGTCAAGATAATTTGGTCGGAGCTTGTGTATACATTAAAGGGACAATGGGATGACCTTTATGGAACTTTAGAAGGATTGACAAATCTAAAACTAAGGTTTCGAAAAACTTGGGATGACCTTCATGTATACAACCATTGTCATAGAGAGGTTAAATAGAACAGGTTTTACCCCCCATTGTTTTTGTTCCCACCATCAGAGGATGGATGATAGTTTGTAAATTATATACTAGTTCTAGTGTAAAATTGTAAATTCTACTTAGCCTCTAAGCGTTTTTAATACCAAGTGGAAGAATATTGTTAAAAATAAATAAATAAACATTTACATGTGTTTTCACTGTCTTTAGCTTCAATATCCATTTTCTCTGCATAGATTTTCTAATCGCCTTTTGAGGACGATCAAAAGATGGTCTTCCTGAATTCCCAAATCCATCATTTGTCATGAATGTTGCAAACTTCTAGTGCTAATTGGACACACCTTGCTTACATTTCAAGTTATGAATAACTTTTTTTAGATGGGTTGTAGCCTCTTTTAGGAGAATATGATCATTGCCAACAAGTTCTTTTAAAAGAATTAATTGATTTATCAAAATTCCATGGATCCTCTTCCGACGTAATAATTATAGTTGAAGACGATCCCTCTTGTACAAGCATTGTCTCATCATTATCTTCACTACTAAATGAATGAATATTTGTACAAACTGTAGAAAGTCAAGCTTGATATAACTCCAAATGTTGTTACTTCACATTTGAATTCGAAACAGATTTGTCTTTGAGTAACATTTTACATGTGCAACAAGCCCAGTCTAAATTAGGCTCATATACTCTATAAAATACCTTTTCTGATGACATATTTCGAACTTGAATAAATCCTTGTGTATGCTCTTTATCATAGATCGCATATTTATAAGCTATTTGTAGAGCTTTCTCATAACTACTTTCAATTAACTTCTCAATTTTGCAATTTTTAATAAACCCTACATTTTTCATCATTTGCATTTACCAATAATAGTTTGCAACTAAACTTTTAGAGTGTGTATCAATCAATCAATTCGGCAACCATTTGAAAAATCATTATTAAATTGTTGATGTAGATCCTAGACATTATCATGAATTTCATGTAAATTATCGTTTGAATCACTTCTTATATTCATAATATGTCCAAGTGCTTCAAACATACTAGCTTTTAATGGCCACTCCACGTTTCTTACAAGATTCTTCAACGTAACCAACATCTCCTCACATGCCATAAACATATATATAGTGGAATTTTAAAAACTTCCCTGAAAGAAAAAAGTTTAAGTAAGCTTTGTTTCTCTATATATTTTTACATATAATATAGCAAAATAATAGCATTGTATTAACTAGTGCGCCATACATATCTTATAGCACCTTGTTCTGATTGTGCATCATCAATTAGGCATCATCAATTAGGAATGCATTTGGTAACCATGTTTTACAATGATCAAGCATTGTGTTCCGAAATATCTTTAGCCATTGAATAATATCAATCCGTCAAGAT
>JBBBWG010016301.1:0-16122 GCA_037176905.1 Azolla pinnata
GGCGGCCAGCGGCCACGCCCACCTCCGCCGCTCCGTCACGTGACGCCGCCTCCGCCGCCAGCGTCAGCGGCCGTCACGTGGCGGCGGGCAGCGGCCACGCCCACCTACGCCGCTCCGTCACGTGACGCCTCCGCCCCCTTCTTCTTCTTCTTCACTTTCTTTTTTCACCGCCTCCTTCGAACGAAACCCCACCCACTTTTTCACTTTACTCTCTCTACTTACTTGCTGCATCTGTTCTCGCTTTGTTTGGCTTCTTTCTATTTTGGAAGAGCCACACACACACACACACACACACACAAAGAAAACCAAACGAACCTGTATTTTTAATTCGGCAACGAAGTTCAAAAAGAAAAAGGGGAAACAAAACAACGAACACAACGCCCGGTTGCCGGGGACGGTTGGGATTTTTGTTTTTTTCAAACCAAACCAGAATCTGATGCTTTTTCCCTGAATTTTGAATCCAAATTCTTCAAACTTTGAAAACAACCAAAACAAAAAAAAGGACCAACACCCAGAAAAACAAGAGAAACCCGCATTTTTTTCCCCTGTTTGAATGGATCCAAATCCCCCATGTACATCCAAAAAACGAAAAAAAATAAAAACACAAGCCCACACCAGCAGCCAGCGGAACCCTAACTCAAACCCTAATTTCTGGGCCGGGCCCACAGCAAAAAACGCCAGCCAAACGCCCCTGACAACCGATCGATCGCGTTCACACTTGGGATTCAACGAATCGATCGATCGATCGCTTTCCCTCCGTGGCCGCCCGTCGTCAGCGGCACAATTCGGCGCACAGCTGCCTCATGGCTCCTGCCGAGTACGAGCCATAGTAGATGCGGGAGCGCCGCCGGTCGCGGCCGCACGTCAGCAGAAGCTTCGATCCCGTGCTGATCGTGTACTGCCGCCCGATGCAAGCAAACCCGAAAAAACAGCAAGAAAGAAAAAAAAAAACAGAAACAGGAAGCAAACCCCAACCAACTCAGCGCTTCTGATCGATCGTCAGCTCACAGGCGTCTCTGTCTGGAAGTTACCCAGGCTTTCTTTTTTCAGGGTTTTGCATGATGGGGGCCTTAGTTAGTTAGTTAGTCAGGGTTTATAAGTAAGTAAGAGGAAGGGGGCGGAATCGCCTGCCTGGCACACGATCCGACGGCCACTGCTGACGTCGCCGCCGCAGTCCCAGTGCGAGCTCGGTGCGCAGCTGAAGTTGCGGCACCACGAGCAGTGCCGGTTCGCGTTCACACCTTTGAAGGCGAGGATCATGAGGATCAGGTACCTGGGCAGGCCGGGGCATCAAAACAAAACCAAACAACAGAAGCTGCGGGGATCAGCGGGACGACGCACAGATGCTCCGCCAGACGTTGGGTTCGTGCACACACGGATCGGCCCCAATGATGAGGATGATGAGGGGTTTAGGGTTTAGGGCTTAGGGTTTAGGGTTTAGGGTTTAGGGTTTAGGGTTTAGGGTTTAGGGTTTAGGGTTTAGGGCTTAGGGTTTGTGGCGCTTACAGCACGATGAGCACGAGCACGAGGGCCGCCCAGAGGAACGTCATGCACACCTTATGGCCAACGTCATACGGGATCACGGCCCGGCAGCTGCCCCCGATGATCGGGCTCGACTGCTGATGATGGTAGGACCAGCTCCAGTGGTCGGTGCGGAAGAAGGCGTAGCCGAGCAGTGCGCCGAGGACGAAGCCGCCGATGTGCGAGAAGTTGCCGACGTGCGGGAAGAAGCCGACGATGAAGAGGAGGACGGCGATGATGCCGAGCGTCACGAACGTCGGCGCCTGTGTCGGGTCCGCGTCCCATGTCAACCCCGAAAATCCTAAAAAACAAGCTTAGAAAACCCTAACAAGCCCTAAATCCAAATACCTTGCCCTCATGCTTGGACCAATTGGGCACGATCTCGGACACGATCGCGCCCATCAGCCCGAACAGCGCGGCCGACGAGCCCACCGACACGCGGTCCTCGATGAACAACAACGAGAAGAGGCTGCCGCCGATGCCCGACAACAAGTAGATGCACCCGATCCTCCCTACGTAATATGTATGCATGTATTCCAAAGCACAACAAGAAGAAGCAAGAAGAGAGAAAAACAACACCGCTCAGTGCTAACCCAGCCAGGCGAGGTTTCGTCAGCGGGGAGAGTCGCTAGCTACGTTATAAAATACGAAGAAGCGGTGGGGTTGGATCGGCAAACTCACATGGCCCGAACTCTTGTTCTAACCTGGTGCCCACGAAGAGGAGGCTTACGAGGTCGACGACGAGATGGACGACGCTCGCGTGGAGCCAGACGCAGGTGAAGGGGCGCCAGAGCTGGTGGTCGTGCGCCACCTTCCGGGACGAGATGCCGCCCATCGCAGAGAGCCTGCCCATATGCATTCATTCATTCATTCCTTCCTTCATTTATTGATGAATACAGATCTTAAACTATTTACTTCAAGATCAATCGAGACCACAGCTGAATAATTCCGTGGCGTGTATAAGTTGCGTATAAATTATAATATCTTAAATGATCTTGTGGCCCAATGGATAAGATGAAAGTCTAGAAAACCAGAGATTCTAAGCTCCGAGTTTAGGGTTCATGAAGGGGTTGTTTTTTTATTTTTATCGGAGCTCCGAAGCCCCCCAAGTAGCAGAAACCATATTGGTCGATGTCGAGGAATGTTTGATCGAATCGACAACAGACGACATCCCATCACAAGTGCGAACATGATAACAATCTTAGGGTTTAGGGTTTCGCAGGGAATGAATGCCCCAGGGGTTCAGAGTTACTTGTTCGGGAGCAGCAGGGAGTGGCAGAAAAACCACTCCCTATATTGGCTGATGATGTCCGAGGAATGTTTCGATCCGACGACAAACAAGGCATCACGAGTGCGAACATAATAATCTTAGGGTTTAGGGTCTAGGGTTTAGGGTTTAGGGGTCTAGGGTTTAGGGGTTTAGGGTTTAGGGTTTATTCACCCGGCGGCAGACGGCCCGAGGAGCGGATTGTCGTTGAGGGGTTGGAAGGAGAGGCGGCCGAGCGACGAGAGCGTGCACGCGGCGGCGGCGTCGTGCGCCGGACAATCGTTGACGTACATCGTCACCACGAACACCGCGAAGCTCACCACGGCGACGATCGGGATGAGCAGCGCGTGGCCCCTCGGCCCCTCCTGCCCCAACCATAAGATGGCGTTCCTCGTCTTCATCAACATCCTTCCGGCCGAGAAAACCCCTAAACCCTAATCCCTAATCCCTAATCCCGAATCGCGCGCTCTCGGAATTCAATCTTATACCACCATCAGCAGCTGATCTTCTTCTTAGTTGGGTCCTTTCTCATTCCTGCACACAAACCCTAACTATCCACCCTTCTTCCACCTCCCTCAAACCCTAACCCTAACTATCCACCCTTCTTCCACCTCCCTCAAACCCTAACCCTAACTTCTTCCACCTCCCTCAAACCCTAACCCTATCTTCTTCCACCTCCCTCAAACCCTAACCCTAACTATCAACCCTTACTCCACCTCCCTCAACCCTAACCCTAATTATCAACTCTAATTGCTCCACCTCCCTAAACCCTAACCCTAACTATCAACCCTTACTCCACCTCCCTCAACCCTAGCCGGCCTTATTTTCAACTCTTACTCCATCTCCCTCAACCTTTACCCTAATTATCAACCCTAAATTCCTCCTCCCTGATCAACCCTATTAACCCTAATTATGAACTCTTACTGCACCTCCCTCAACCTTAACCCTAATTATCAACCCTAAATTCCTCCTCCCTGATCAACCCTATTAACCCTAATTATGAACTCTTACTCCACCTCCCTCAACCTTAACCCTAATTATTAACACTGAATTCCTCCTCCCTGATCAACCCTATTAACCCTAATTATGAACTCTTGCTCCACCCCCCTCAAACTTAACCCTAATCATCAACCCTAAATTCCTCCTCCCTGATCAACCCCTATTAACCCTAATTATGAACTCTTACTCCACCTCCCTCAACCTTACCCCTAATTATCAACCCTGAATTCCCTCCTCCCTGATCAACCCTATTCGCCCTAATTGTCAACCCTGAATTCCTTCCTCCCTGATCAGCCCTATTAACCCTAATTATCAACCCTTACTCCACCTGCACCCGCAACCCTAACCCTAATTATACCTCCACCAACCTCCCTGATCTACCCCAAACGCCTTGTCTTCCCAGCTCTCAAGCCCAGCCGGCGCCGCCTGCAGCAGCCTTTCCCCTTGTGTCAGAGGATATGGCGCCCCGGTACTCTCTAAATAGGCTTCCCCAAGGCATGATACAGACCAGTGGATATGGCGCTGCAAGGGCGCTCCTACGTAGCTCCTTGATCACAAGAGTGGTGCTAATTAGTACAACCCTGCAATAATGGGGAGCACTCAAGTGAATGACACTGCAGTACTGCAGCAATCATATCTGTTATATTCCATGACCTTTCACATCGCACCCAACAAGCTGCTTGCCAATATTGCAGATCCCTTGCCGCCGCTTTAATGCTTCTTGCCTTAGTCCGGCCATGGATCTCTCAAGCTAGCTAGCTAGCTAACAAGCAAGCAAAGCTATAGCCAGCTAGCTGCAATGAGATCATGCCTGATACAGCTCTAGAAGTAGTTACTATTGGATAGAGAGATCTGGGCTTCTTGTGAAACATGTACATAATATCTCATTGGTCACATGAGCCAGTACTGAGCTCAGCTGTAATATAATTGCCAAGTGCCCATCTGAATCTGCATAATTTGCAGGCTCAAGCTTTAATGGAGTTGTTCTGCCGCGCCCACCACGACGCCGTCGTGGGAATCCATTTCAAGCTTCTTATAGTGGAGATCCCTTTCGATCGGCGCCGTACAGTACAGCGTGTTTATGTACTAGAGCGCCGCGGCGCATCTAGCTGATTCCAAACAGCAGATTGCCAATATTGCATCGATCGATCGGAAGAGAATGCTTGCACGTCGATGCAATATGCGGAATATGGATCGAGAAGCAAGGATCGAAGCAAGGATCGGGATCGGGATCGCTACCGATCCGAATCCATCGATCATCGGCACTTACGCGGAAGTGGGTGTTGCTATCAATGTGTGCTCAATCAAAGATGGGGGAGCAACCCAATATCCGATAGGTTCTATGAGGTCCTTGAATTTATAAAGGCCCTTAGCAAAAGAAACAAACACTGTGCATGGCCCTATCCTACCTCTACCATCATCAGACTGATTCTAGGCCCCTAAAACCGTCACAAATCACCTTCGCTCTAGCGATTCATGCTCATCCTAGCACCCCGCTTGACGTCGGCATTACGGCTCCCCGTTTTCCTTTCTGATCATCACTTCCCTCATTCCCAGCCGCCGATCTTGGCTCATTTCATCATCACGGCAAGATCGATTAAATCACGTCCCAAATCATTCTTACCGTCATGATGATGTTTACGATACTGTGCCTCGAGATTCGGTATGATCTCATTAACAGCAATCGTAATGAGATCTCATTAACAACAATGTCAATGAAATGGCATATATACTCTTAATATTAGGGTGTACTAGTTTTAACTTACTTCTTCTTTTTACTACTATGTTGTCTTCTCTTTAATCGGCATTATTATAGAATGCATGTCAGGATTTTGCTATAGTTTTAATCACTATACATATGTACCTTATTAATTAATCACGGCTCGAGAGGAAACTATATATGTAGGAAAAGGAAAAAGCTAAAAGAGCCTTAACCTTTAATTAGCCTTGAAGATAACAGGCTTATATTTTTAGCATAATTCCCCCTCGAGGCTTTAAAATAGACATACAGTCTAAATATTAAGACAATTTCACAATTGAACCATCCATAAATCTTTCATAAATTTGTTTAGTTTAACATTTGCCTATAAATTTCACAGACATTTTAACGATCTGAGAATTAGCTCTAATGTGTTGAATATCGAGCTCTCTTTCTTCCCAGCACCTTCTCTCTAACAAGATGATATTGCATCTCTATATTATTTTGAGCAAGCATGAGACATTAGAGATTCTGCTACATCTACACTAGGCTTAATTATCACCATGTACTTCTAATTTGTCATACTATACCTTCAAATCTTGGACATTTTTCTTTGACTTGGACCAGCTTATTTATTGCATGTGTTAGTTACAATTGTCAAAGATTTAGTAACAGTTAATTGTTTCTTTGCCTCCTTGAAATTGTCCTACCACCCCGCATAAAATCCTAGCCTTAAAGTACTTGTTTTTTCTGCATGTGATGATTATGCCCAATTAGTATCACAACCTGTACTGGAGAAAAATCAACATCATAATTGTAAAATAATCCAAAATTTTCGGTACGTTTGTAAGTATCTAATTGTATGGCTCATGCACAAAGTATTGAGATCACACACTGACCGATTATGCAACTGGTTATTGCATACAGTAATGATTTCACATTAGTTCATCTATACAATTGTACATTTTGTAGATCCCATTATGATCAACCCTAAAAATTACATTTGAATTCGAAGAAGTTCCAAAGCTTTACAACTTAAAATTCCAAGTTCTTTGATACATCCAAAATCTTTTTTTTTCAATTAAGATTATATGCTAAAATCTGTTTTCACAATCTCTATGCCCAAGAAATATTTTAATTGACCTAAGAGTGAAATTTAAACTTCATTTTCAGTTACGATTTCACCTTCTTCATTGTTGCATCGTCATCATTGTTATGATCAAATCATCTACGTCATCAATACACATGATCACCATCTTGCTTCCATAATGCTTAAAATATGCATAATCAAGTTCATACTTTTATGCATACGATCCCTTAACGACTATCCTAGTTTTATGTCCTGCAATTAAACCACTAACATTATGCTAAACTTTATAACCCCATTTGCAATTATTAATTGTAGTACAAGCATCCAATATTATTTATTGTCTATCAGCGTTTGCATTCATTCTTGGCTTCTTTCCATTCATCATGTTGTATAACATCCTAAAAAGTCGTAGATTCCTCGAATTTTACAACATGAGAATATGAGTGTAATGATCTTTCGCAAACAGATTCAACCCTTTGTTACCTACTATATTGCTCTTGTAAATGTTCATGATAGGTTTATCATCAAACACTTTTCTTTCTCACTTGCTTGAAGTTCTTTGATCATGTTGACTGCCACATAATTACTTTCCTATCCATAAACTTACATCTAATTAATTTTCTACTCCACTTAGAGCTTCATAAACTCTTGGTTAAGTTTCCTTTACTTACAAGTTAGTGATATTCAAATATTCTAGAGTTATTTCATCAAAATACTACGAGGAATAGCAAAAGAAAACATTTCTTAAACTTCGTAATAATAATAATAGTAGTAGTAGTAGTAGTAGTAGTAGTAGTAGTAGTAGTAGTAGTAGTAGTAGTAGTATAGATGATGACGATCCAAACACTAGTATTAAAATAAACAGATCTCAGCTAGATATTACAAGATAATATTGCGTTGTTTTTTGGGAGAATCTACAACAAGGTAATGACTTGAAGTAAAAACACAAAAGAAAGAGTTACTACAAAATTGTCCTAAACTTACGATTTCTTTTAATCCTAAACTTGTTTGAAACATAAGCATAATGAACACAACCAAAGATTATTAAATGAGATAGATTCAATTTTCTATCAAACCCATGCTTCCTCAACTCAAATTTCGTACATTAGCCAACTGTAAACTCTTACTAAGAAATTTCTATGGTTTACAAAGCAAACAAAGCCGAAGTTGCATGGAACGTTATAACAACGTCAAAGCCGATAGAGGAGGACTGCAACTGAGCTTTCTTTATTGACCCACTAGCTCAATACAAGGTTTTCTTGAGCAAGGGCTTTGCACGGATTAATAGGAGTTGCACCCAATTCGATGCTTCTTTTGTAGAATAACAAGCCCTTTCTGCTACAAGGAGAGAGAGGCTGCGGCAAGCTTTGTTTTGCAGTGATCTGAGATCAGAAAAGAAATCTCTTGAATGGAAGGATTATATGTTTAACATGAAGAGGGGATCATAAGCTCTAAATGCAAACTAGCAAATCCCAGACGCCTTTCTCTGGGATGCCAGTGGCTTAGGAATAGAAAGTGCAAAGCGAGGATTCATAAAAACATTGTGCGTTAGGACGGTTAATGTGGTTTGGTCGTGAGCGGTTGGAACGCGGTCGATCATCATCATCTGTCAAACCGGAGCATAACCTCTTTGATTTTGTGACACCTCTAGTGGGGAGTTCTCTCCGATATTAACACAAAGCAAGGCACAACATTTTGGCAGGGTCCACGGTACTGTGCAGACGCGTCGCCGCATGTTTGTTGGTCGATGACGAGAGGCACTATCATCGTGGTGTGTTGTGATCAAATCACGGAGGCATCTGAGTCAAAGCTGGTCTTTCTTTGTCAAGGGAGAGGCAAGGAACAAACCAGAACCCAAACCAGATGATGCACCTGCCACACAAAGTGGGGTTTGGAGTATAGAACGTAATAATTATGTGTATGTGGATTGCATTGGAAAGGACCTGATCAACAGAAAAATCAGTTAATATTTGACATGAACTCCCAGTGCACCACACTGCACACACTTAGCAATATAGGTTGAAGCTCCAATGGTGGGGCCTGCAGCGGGTCAGAATGGTTTTCTTTTTTTTTCCTGCTAGTAGTAGTAGTTAGGGCTCAAATTGAAGGAACCGGAGTTTAGTTGTGGTGGTTGGTGATGTTTCTGATTTGTAATGCTTGTTGGAGTTAACTTTGCAATACATCGCCAGAGATTCATATATATTTGGCCGATTCCCGATCTAATTGAGCTCGGCGGCCGAGCAAACTAATCCCCGATCAGATTAGCGCTAACCGCACGCCGAGTAGCAGCGCATGCACGGCAATCAGGGCTCCTCTCAAGCATCATTGTGAGCGGTAATCGAGGGGGATTAGTAAGCGTTATCGCACGATTCTGGGGCTCCAATCCCCTCTTTTCGATCAGATCGGAATCTGGATCGAATCGGATCGGATCGGAATCTGGATCGGAATCTGGATCGGAATCTGGATCGGATCGGGCCGGCATGAAGCGACATGTGCCCCGGCCGCCGGCAGCCCAGCAGCAGCACCTCAAGGTTGTTCAGATCTTCGACCCCGTCCTCGTGAAGACGGATTGCGCCAGCTTCTCGGCCCTCGTCCAGAAGCTCACCGGCAAGTCGGACGCGTGCTCGCGCTACTGGAGCAAGCTCCGCGAGCTCAACATCTGCAGCGACGGCGCGATGGTCGAGGTCCGCGGCGACGAGATGATGGGCATCCTCGACTCCTTGGTCGCCTCCGTCGCGGGCCTCGACGAGCTCGACGATCCGCTGCTGGCTCTAGTCGCCGACGATTTCTCGCCCACCAAGAATCGCATCTCCTCCGTCATCGACGACAACAGTAGTAGCGGCTTCATCGAAGCCTCGAGCAGTTACGATAACGAGGGCAATCGAGTCGTCTTTGCGAGCGATCTAGACATGTCCGCCAAGCTCGCTGCAGAGCCCAACGACCTCTCCACGCTCCCTCCATGGATTCTTCCCCACCATTTCGCCCTCCATCCTTGAAGATTCACCACCCCATCAAACCCCCTCTCTTCAGATTGTCTCTCTGCCCAGAAAGAAACCACCAGCCAAGTCTAGCTAAGCCCTCTCTTCTTGCTTGTATTATATATGCCCATCATCATTTTGTACAAGATCCATTAAACTCCTCCCTAATTGTCCACCACTCACCCCCTTTGATGCCGGCTTTCTTCTTAACCATGGTTGGGTGCATTCAAAGCACATCAGATTCTTTGCTTCTTTCTGAGGCTTCTGGCATCAATTTGAGCTACTTCTGCCTGTAGTGTTTCCTAAGCAACACTCAAAATCGACCCCCAGAATGAATCCTCAGAAAAGCCCTGGCCATGCTCTCTGGTTGTATTTTGTATGCGCCATCATTTTGTACAAGATTTACACCATCCATAAATCACTTCCCTGTTTGTTTCACTAGTCACACCTTTTGATGCCAGTTTTCTTTAGCATCAGATTCTTAGCTTCTCACTGAGCTTCTGGCCCGATTTGAGCTACTTCTTCTGCCTGTATATGCTTAAATGGGGCTTCAGGAACCAACAATTTCAAACAGTAGCTTTTTTTTACATGCCTGGGATTCCTTCCAATCTCACAAGATCAAATGCTATTGTAGCTAAAGTTTTTCACAACGATAGAAACACAAAGCAATTATAAAAGCCGAGGTAACTTCCAACAGGAAAAGACCAGAGAAACCCTGCACACGAAACAGAGCTCTGAAACACAAACCATGGAGTTTTCTGTTTTTGTTTTTTACACCTCGGGGATGGAAATGTCCTTTGTGGTATCATCACAAAGCTGCAGAAAAGAACGCTTCTTCGATCGAAGGCTTCTTCTTTTTCTGCTCATGGCTGTACAACCCATGTCAAAACACACGATAAAAATGTGGAATGACCCAATGTGCTAGAAGCCATTGATACACAAACAAAAACCCTAGAATCTGCTTTTGGTAGCATAGATGTATACTGTGCAAAACCACACAAAAAAGAAAGAAACCTCGGCGAGTTTTTCTCCAGGACAGGCACGGTGGTGGCATCAGGCCCAGAGAGATTGTCATTTGTCCATCAACTCTCATTTCTTTCCGATCATCTCCCATATAAGCATATCATTTCCAGCATATATGATCTCGACATTTTCCATCATTTCTAGCAGATAGATATTAGCATATACCATGCATTCTATACGTATATATATGTATAGATCTACTTGAAAAGAGCTGATCGGATCACTATCAAGCCCCGTCCATGGTAGATGAGTCGAAGTTCACAACTCGATGGTGCAGCTCATCCGTGGTAGCAACCTTTTGTGTGGTTTTGCCCTTCACAAGAGGGATGAGAGATTGTACAACGTCCGTCATAAGGGGTCGGTAATCTGCTTCAGGCTGTACACACATTGCAGCTATTGCAGCCACCTACATAACAAACATAACATACATCCGTAAAGACTACACACATTGCAGCTATGGCAGCTACCTACATTACATACATGCAGAAAACTGTATACTTAGCAGCTATGCTAGCCAATTACAGAAGATGCATAATGACATATAAGATACCAACCCAATAGTCCTTACATATACACATTTCTACATTCATAATATACTTACGTAAATACAAACACCATCCATCATCAAACACCCTTACTAGATGCAACCCCTGCATTTTTGGGGGCTTTCTTGACTTACTTGTATCAGCTCTTTCATCGCATATTGCCCTTCCAAGAGCGGATCGATCATCTCAGCAAGCTTCTTCCGATCCGTAAGACGTGGTAATGCCTAACAGCCACATATTAAAACAAATGCCTCCATTTACATAAAAGAAAAAGAACACAACGGCACAACAATGATATCCAGTTGGGTTTAGGGTAGATGGTTCACATACCCATGATACAAGAACCCCTTGCCCCAAGGGTCTTTTCATATCAACAGGAACCCGGCCAGTTAAGAGCTCAAGCAGCACTACGCCATAGCTATACACATCTGATTTCGTGGTCAAGTGTCCTGTCATGGCATACCTAGCACCACAAAAAGAAACAGCGGTATCAGGTAGAGTGAAAGGTGTAGAAATTTTCCACTTTCTTTTTGCCTCTATTAGCTATATGAAGACTAAACGGGAAAAAGGAGGCTTACTCAGGTGCCACATATCCATGGGTTCCGAGTACTCTGGTTGATACAAGGCCACCTATTTCGTCTGATCCAAGCTTTGCTAATCCAAAGTCAGAGACCTTAGCATTGAAATTCTCATCGAGAAGTATGTTGCTGCTCTTGAAATCCCGATGTATTACAGGTGGGTTTACATACTCATGCAGGTATTCAAGTCCCCTTGCCGAATCCAGCGCCACCCTCATTCGGGTTTCCCAATCTAGAACTAGAGGCCTACCCGGCATGCCTGATAGGGCAACAGGAACATTAGGTTCAAGAAGTTAGTAAACGCTATGATATCGACAAAAAATGCTGTAGTTTCTTCACAGAAAGCACAGAAACTGTGTGTTTGGAAGCATATACCTTTGGAGTATAGATGTTCATGCAAACTTCCATTGGACATGTAATCATAGACCAGGATTCTGTGAGCTTGGTCAGCACAGTAGCCTATAAGTCCCAAGAGGTGGGGAGAGTGCAACTTGCTCAGCATATCAACCTACTTGCATACAAAATGGAACAATACCAACATATCATTCCTAATTAACAAATGCAAGACAATTTTTAAGGTAAACACATCCAAACACAAAGTGATTAGTGTATGTTATGCAATCTATACCATAGGCAATCCATATATTCCTGTTAGATCACACAAAATATACTTTCATGGACTCCCTACCAATAATTTGACTATTTTTCCACAGTGAGAATCATTCATCTATGTTTTATACAGTGCTATCACATTACACCGCCAAAAAACACTCTAAATACAACACATATATCATACATAATTTCAAATAACCCTCAATTTGATAGGATGTTACTGTTGAACGTTCAGCCAGCAAAGACTGATCATATCCTTTCTAGCCTATCGAGCAAGAACCAGACAATTAGATAATAGCTATACAGTTGTTCAGAAAAAATAAGTTCTGATGGACCGTCCACCTGTAAAAATATCCGAGTATATACCAATGTATCACAGCAATGTTATAAACGCTCTTTGTATAATTCCACAAAAGAATGAACATTGCTGCATCATGAAAATGTTCAAGGTGCCATGTGATTAAATGTGCATGCATTCATATATTCATATCTCCGTAGATTAATGCATTCATACATTCATACACATCCTAGTCTCAAATTCATACACTTACATACACACATACATATACATATATACTCCAAATACACTTGTATACACGCATGCATCACCCATACATACCTTCATTATACATCAAACATACATTTTATTCATGCATGCAATCGCGCTAATACATACATTCACTCATACAATCTCACCCGTACCCACATATACAGATTCATACATAAGAACACATGTGTAAGTGTCTGCGATAACAGCATACCTCCACTCGGAATTCAAGGTCTCCTTGCTTGCTAGTTTGATCCAACTGCTTAATTGCAGCCGTTCTTCCATCTGGAAGAACTCCTTTATATACTGTCCCAAACCCACCACGGCCAACCACATTGGCTTCATGGAAATTGTGGGTAGCAATTTGAAGCTGCTTATATGTGAAAACAAGCGCAGCTGAATGTTGCCCTACAGCAAGCTTTGTAACTTTGGAACCACAATTTGCGCCAGCATCACTCTTTACACCTGGTTTATTGAATAAGAGAATTGTGAACGTCCTAATCGCACAACACTTGGGAACGAAAACCTAATGGTGCGATTTAAGAGAGGACAAATATCCCCTTGTTTCCTGGTTTTAAGCATAGTGAGACAAAAATGGGGAAATGGAAGTGCTCACCTTGTTTCTGGCCATGGCTACTCTTCTTAACTTTATGTCTCATGTAAAGATAGTAGATTAGAGCTACGAGCAAAGCAGAGACTGCCAAGGCAGAAATAACGCTGAGGATGGCAATGGAGACATTGTTTCCATTCTTCTCCGTGTTTCCATTACCCTGTGGTGAAGAGAATGCCATTCCCCTGGCCATAGATTGGGACCCCCAGGTCTGGGCCAACAATTAGCGAGAAAACAAAAAAGCTCGGGCTTTTCAGAGGAATTGCTCTCCTCTACTTTGGGGCACTACCGTGCAACAAGCCTCTGAATTCTAGAAGAAAACAAGCTTGGTTGGCTTCAAAGCCGCAATGCCTCTCCTCTAGAAAAAAAGAAACGGCCGGTGTCTTCGCGCAATTCTGTGTTGGGAAAAACGCATTGTTCAGGGTTGGGGCTTGGGCTTTCTAGGGTTAGGGTTTAGGAAGAGGGCATATCCCAGCCATGGAAAGCTCGGGGGGGGGGGAGCTACCTACAGGAGGAAGAAAGCAGGGGACGTTGCAGGAGGAACCAAAGAGGCAGCGAACGGCGGAGGAGCGGGCATTTGCAGGAAGAAGAGAGAAGGAAATCTACAGGAGACGGGGCAGCTCTGCGTTCCTCGTTTCTTCGCAGCAGCTGCTGCTGCCGCTGCTTCTGCTGCAATCTTTCCTTCTTCTTCTTCTTCTTCTTCTTCTTCTTCTTCTTCTTTCTTCTTCATCTGTTTTGTGTTGTAAGTTCCCAAACTTTTGAAAAACTTCTTGTTAAAATGTTTTTCCCCCCAATTTTGAATCTCTTTGGAAACCCTAATCCTCTCTCTCAAAGAAAAAAAACCCTAAACCATAGAACCCTAAACCCTAAACCCTAACAAGAGGCCATGGGGCAGGCATACATTTCACACTTCGATTCACGGTGGGTTCGATCCGATCCGAGCCCCTGAACTGGTTGATCGAGAGAGGATCAGGCAAAGGTACGCATGCAACTGTGATCAGTTCATCTCGATCAATCCATTCGATTCCAGGATCAGCCCAATTCGATTCCAGATCGGTCCATCCGATTTCCAGATTGTCCCGATCGACCGGTTACCCACAAGCCTTTCACCGCGGCCTCTCCTGTCTGCTCCCCCATGACTCCTGGGGGAAGGGCCATTGCCAGGCTTTCCATCATCGAAGTCTGGACCAAGTCAGCTCGACTCGCTTCTCTGCAGAGGCCCCGACTCGTGCATAGATACAGACATTCGTTGCCTGCTGGCTTCGTTTCTGTCCTCTCTGGGAACGGTGTCATACAAACGACAGCATGGGTTCCCTCCTTTTCCTTGCAGCTCCACTGTAAAAACAATAAAAAACTAAAAATGGCGGACGTTTCACCTGCATTTTAACCAACCTCCAACGGAGAAGTTATGGGTCGTTGCGACGGGAGCCCAGATCACGTATTCGAGGTGAAACCGTTTATGGCTTCAGGGCTTAGGGTTTTAGGGTTCAGTGCTCACATATCAAATCCTGCTTCATGCATGTGACGGACAGACAATCCACCGAGAAGATCGCTAGTAATATTATACTCGTAGTCAATTATTCATCGAGCTTTGACTACATATACATACACATATTGGATCGAGTCTTGGGCTAAGCAAGACCCAATTCACGCGGAACGAGATCATGTGTGGTGTAGGTGGCCACCGTTTCGTTGGCATCGAACCATCGATCTGCATTAGATGTGTAGCCAGTTGAAGGCGACAGCGATCTTTCAGAGAGGGGGAAAAAAAATAGAGGATTAAGTAGATCAATGAATGCATAGATGGTGCGGATGAGATTATGATGATGATGATGATGGGTGGTCATGTCGTGGTTTGCCGGATTTTTTTACGTCGCCTTTGAAGGCCCAATTCCAGCTTGAAATACGTACGTACACACGAGGAGGCCAGTTCCAGCTCGACATCGATGCGCGAAATCGCAAGCATGCATGAGCTGGGGCATTAAAGAAAATAAATCGATTCGGTCGTGGGAGGAAGAACGGCTCTATATCTCTCTCTTTCTTTCTCTCTTTCATTGTATCGATCGATGGATCTATTCCGATTCAACGCTAGTCTTTCGCGCTCTCTTGTGATCCCCATCTTCCAGATCTCTATATCCATCCATCTATATATGCATGTGTGTATAGACAGAAGAGGGGGAGAAAAAAAACCCAGATAGAAACACAAGACAAACTCAGATTTGTGAGGGCCAAGAAGATGCGTCACTGTCATTACCTCCTCCTCCTCCTCCGCAACTGGCGCAGCCGCCACCTTATGATGTTGGCCATGGTGTCGGCCCTCGTGAGATGGCACCCCAGCATCGGCACCGCACCAATTCTGCGAGCGTCGTCTACGCCATTGCGAGCCAACCTGTACTTCGATCCAGCTCGGGCCTCGGGGTCCTCCTCGATCGTGGCCACGATCCCTCTCGGAACGCCGCCCCAGCCGCAGAACCTCAGCCTCAATTTCGCAGCTCCCATCTCGACCGTCGACTGCGGCGCCGCGTTCCAGCCGCGCCGATCGTCCACGTTCCGCCGGCGCCGCGGGGAATACTTCGGCGACACGCTCCGGCTGAACGCGACGGACGGAATGTCGGACGAGACGCCGGCCGCTGCGCGCCGCGTGGCGTTCCGG